>JASANB010003048.1:0-44336 GCA_030248155.1 Sabatieria punctata | reverse complement strand
GCACAACAAGCAACAGCAGCAATTTGACCATGCAGACAATGAAGTGGGACAGCCAATGCAGCCAATTCTTTACACCAGTCGCTTTCAACAAATCCTATAGACAGTTTAGTATCACTCACTGGTTTCGAAAGGGGGTTGGCTAAAACTATGAGGAGCCAGCTCAAACCGGTGGAGAAAAAGTTTTAAAAAATTGGCCTAGTGATGATCACTCATCAGTGGATTCTTTTGACCAATCTATTTAGTACCAGATTAACGAGACATGCCTGACTAAAGCGAATACAACAGAATCCCGTTATGTTTTGCCGACCATCTGAGCAAACAAAGAGAGTGACAATGCTTATGCACTTACGACAAAACCGTTCTTTTTCTCCCGCAAGACAGCCCAGATAGCGGACAGGAAGGCTGGCAGCAGTGTGACCGGCAGAATGATCGTCATTATTAGTAGAAAGGTTGCGCGAGTCAATGATGCACCCTTCGATCCACGATCATTGGCCACGGTGAACGGCAACATTGTTATCGAAATGTTGATTTTGCTGTTCAGGTAGTGTAGCCAGAATTGGCTGTCAGGTCGGACGCCATAGGCAGGATGCAAGAAGACTGTTAAGGCTCTGTCCACTGCTAACTGCACTTTCAAGAAGAGAGCATAGCCTGCACAAAACAACTCTCTTAGTACTATAGGCAGTGTCAGTTCGAGTAGTCAATATATCTCGCACCAGCTTCGATGTCTCCTTTTGCCCTGATGTCAAAATATCCACTGTTGGGAAAAGAAGCTCTGTACATAACACCCGTGTCTACAGCGATGTCCTTTGCACCCAGCTTTGTTTGCAACTTGTACGACACTCGACGCAGGGACAAATCACCGAACTCAATTTTAATGCTGCCTAAATTAAACAGAAATCTCAGAAGCTTTAGCAATCGTCCCTGATCATACCTGTACGTACATGTACTAGAGCATAAAGTTGGGGGCCCGCCCACACTAGCGAGACCACAACCCGAAAATAGAAGTACCAGTAACGGGCTGCAGAAACAGTCAAATGGGAAAGGAGGGTTGAGGGGGTTCGACCCCCTCCCTCAGGTTATGACCTACTCCTTCAGAATATTTTGGCAACTTCTAGGGGAGGGCGGGAGGGTAAAAATGCTCAAAAATCGCAATTATGGGCTAACAATCGTCAAAGAGCGCTAATTCGGGTTCGAATACAGCTAAAAAGTGCTGTTGTACAGGCGATTCTAGCAATTTTGGTGCCTGAAATTTTTAACCTATTTTAACGAAAAAATATGCCAAAAACCTTGATTTTGCAATCGCACTTTTTGGCTTACCATTCAATTAACCTCATACACTGTGCGTACAAAAGGATCAAAAATTTGGCATGACTGCGCATGAAACAGTGGCTAATTTAGAATGAGAGGGGTCGATTTTAAATGTTGCAGGGAGCTGAGTGAGGTGGTGCGAGATTACAAGAGGGTTGAACGGGGACGGTATGCCAAAAAGTTCGATCTTTGACAAAAAACGGGGTCGTGGACTTCCAAAAAAGCTGCAAATTTGACAGAAATGGTAATCGATTCTGCCGATTTAAATAAAGTTGCCAAATTTTCCGAACACTATAAAGGTACTGTACCACTGCAGTGCGTGCTCATTTCATCGGCAGTCCGGAAACCTAAAAAAGAAATTGTCAAGGAAAGCAAAGACTGACCAAGTACCAACAAAACCCACCAATAGCAGAACATCGGGAATGACTTTTACCGCACATGTATTGCGCGCACACCAACTGCATCAAACGAGCTGTTGCATTAGTTTTAGAGGCGTAGCAAAATTTGACAGAACTGCTTTCACACCCGATTTCACCAACTCTTAGACCTCTAGCCGAAGCAATAGAAGGCTGAAAACATTTCAACAGCTTACATTCAACATAGAATATCTAACAGCTTCCATGTTGTATGTTCATGCCAAGCTTGGGGGTGGGTAAAAGGGTACAGAAAAAAGTGGGCTGGAAACTGGCTGGCCCACAGGCTACTGTACTCCTTCAGGAATGTTTTTGGGAAAATGAATTCGAATCAGGATCACAATTTCCAGGCGTTTTGGAGCTTTTTGAAATTTTAGCCAACATGTCTGGGTGAAACCAACTGAACACCTTCCTGACAGGCAAAAGAAACCCTACCTCACCGGGATACCCATCCCCCGGCTTGGTTGCAGCTGTTATACGTTTTCCAACCACAGTATACAATGTAGATGCAACACACAGAAGGGGTAGGGCACCAAAAATATGTTCCCGGTGCCATACGGAATACCAAGTTACCACAGCGGCCCAAGGTAGGAGCACTGTGTATGGTACTACAGTACCCGACGTCGAGGTACCACAGTAGCGACTACCTTAAACACCCTTCCGGTGCCATACTTGGCACCCTTAGCCCAACAATATACATGTAGTAGGGCACGGTTACCAAATATGGCGTTTTGTGCTGAACTGTATAGTAGCTATAGGTTTAACAAAATTTGTCGGCACTCCGAGATCTTTACTCCTATAGTAGATAATGCTCGCTGAGCACAGAATAAAAAGCACAATCCCTATAGCACGCACTCACCTGACCGACAAAAACTGCAACTACCAGCAGGGAGAAGAAGAGCAACTGACTAAAAATCTCTAGGACAACCCAGTACGGTGACCGGCCTATTAACAGTAGATTCTTCTGCAACAGCACACACAACTGAAACATTGCCACATGCTATAAACAGCACACGACAACCGGGCGGGCACGGCAGCAGTGTCTTTGGCAGCCAACTCGCTCCCCAGCAACCGTTGGTCAGGTAATCTAACAAAAACACAGAATTGCATAGATTCAATAAATTGTAAAAGAAATTAAGTCGAATCTGTCGACCAAGCGACGCAGCTTGCCGTGCGTCCAGACGGCCAAAATACCTACAACTACAAGTACAGAGCAACACAGGAACGGTTTTACTATCAAGTCAACAAGCAGTCAGCAGATCAGAAGAATGGTTAGACGGCTGGGAGCACTGACCTAGGTAGAGATGCAACCGGAAAGAAAAATACCGGATGGGACATAGACAACTAAACGCTACTAAAGTAAAGTAGTTTTTAGTTGTCCATGAATAGGTTTGGGTAGGTTTATCTAAATAAAGGGCGGGCTATGTCGATTGTCCGACCATAATGCCCTACCCTATCAGAACCATAACACACGAGATACATACGCATTTCACCTACTGTATAAGAAAAACAAAAACGAAAACAACAGATTACAGGGAGGCTTTGGTCTTAGCTCTCCGAATACAGAGTGTGCGGTAGTCAACAAACTAGTCAGTTTCACCATTTTCTCGTCGATCCCGCAATTCCTTTCTCAAGTCACAAGCCTTCTTTGCTTGCCACGGCGTAAGATCGCAGCCGATTTAGGCAGACGCATATTGAGGTTTTGAAGACAGTGCCATTCTTTTTCGTTGCATCACGGCCTGCTTTGTCACTTGGTCTTTCAATTCCAGCACAACCTTGCGATGCGTGTCCGTTCCAACAGTCCGAATGTTCAGCATTTTCGTGCAGTCAAGACAGTTCCGAAAAGAGATCGTTGACCAGGAAAGTAATGTTGTTGCTTTCTGTGGTCCGAGTGAAAAGTCCGTGAAAAACGAGGTTCAGGCCACGCCGTTCTCGCATCTCTCGTTCCCAGTCACAGATACGCACCAGCTGAGTGCGCTTTGTCATAGCAAGAAGATGGGTTCGGCACAGGCAAACCATTTCTGGCTGTTTGCAAGACCGATGCGGTTTGCGGATAGGTTTTCTTCGTGTCGGCAGATGACAATCTATGCAGATCGGCCGTCGTCTTTTCAAGTTGGTCAAAAAGGCAAGCCACTTTGTTGCACAGAGCCGAAAGTCGTTGTTAGGAGGACCAGAAGCAGTCATCGTAGCCACTGACGGCCACTCGTCGCGGTCCATTTCTTTGCAGTAAAGTCTATCGCTCAGTTTGGAGCAGTCTCGGCAACGCAGAGCAATGAAGTTGGTGGAGACTGCTAGACCACAAACCTCTTCACAGTACTGGGCAGAGACTCTCGGTCCAGCAGAGTCTTTCCGAAACAAGGATGACACAGAAACAGCTGCGCTCTTGTAAACGTGCGGAATAGACACGCCACATTTCTTGTTTCGTTATTTCAGAAGGTTTGGAATGCAAAACTAAAAGAAAGGAGGCCGCCTTCTGCCAGTAAACAAAAGACACTGGACTGGCCCCTAGTGGTAGCGCGGCCGCCCCACACCCAAGGAAGGCCGGGGGCGACAAGGCAGTTGGCCTTAGATGAGTAACGCGCGAATTACCTGCTAGCGAAAGTGCCTTCTCCATGTATCTAGAACTCTATGGACAAACCAATTAGAGTGTTCGTTCGTTGTTGCTGCGTTGCGTGCGTTGCTAAGGAAGAGTTGTTAAGAAAGGAAGTGTTTATCAAGAGAGTCAACATCACGACTGTCTTTCAGTTATAATCAGTATGCATTCACGACAAGATAACATCAGTGAAGATCACAGAAAACTGCCTACTTCCTGCTCAGGATAAAGGACAGATGACACCCAACACCAATCAAAAAATATGCCGATAAATGGAAAGAAAGGTGGAAAAGTTAGGCATGTGCAATGGTGGGAATCGAACCCAGCACCTTTGGATTTCGGGCCCGGTGCACTAATCATTACGCATAACTACATACATGCCGATAGTGGTAATGCAGATGCTAAAAATAAGACAAAAGGGCGTAATGCAATCTGGCACGCCCTTCAATTTCCGGCTACATGGTCTAGCTGGTTTATTATACTGTAGTAGTAACCAGATTCCTTAGCAGCCTTCTACATCTATAGCTAATTGCAACGAGCCATTTGTCAGCAGCATTTTGTAGAGTAGCCTTCCAACTTCAGGTATCTGTCTTCTCTTTAATGAAATAAACCAGAAGCTGAGATAGAGCTGAGCTGAGATTGAGAGAAGCCTTCTATGTTCAAGCACGTATGCATACACCAGGTTTGGCCTTTAAACCTTGAACCTGTGTACAGACGCTAGAGGTTAAGGCTCATGAGCAAGGTGACCACTAGATGAGAAAGCTGCAATAATACAAAAATAAATGCTCCATCCACAAAGCAAAAACCTTCATGATAACCAAATACAAATCAAGAATGGTTCATGCCGTGGCATCAGAGAGAGTATGATGTGCAGAGGGAAAAACAAATTACAAACTTGTCTGCGTCTGTGGCGTAGTGGTGAGCAATGTCGGCTCCCATGCGGCCAGCGTGTGACACATATTGGGGTTCGGCCCCGGTGATTGCTTTGCATGTGGCCCTTCGCGGTTATTACTGCGTCTGTGGTGTACACGTGCATTGTAAGTAATGCAAGTCACACCAACCCTGGCCTAGACATCTGACAAGAAAGACAGAGAAGAATACATAAAGAGATAAACTCACTAATACAATTTTGAGCTCAAATACAAGCCAGAAAGTGCTGTTTTACACGCAATTTTGGTGTCTGAACTCTAAAAAATTGCAAAAACTTACTGAAAAGATTACATGCTAGAGAATCAGAGGGGGGTTAGAAAAATCGTGTTGGGGGTCAGGCAAGGGCAGATCCCTGTTCCATGTACGGTATGCTACAGGTTTAGACTGACTTCAATCTGCCTTTGCGCCCCGCAGCGACTTTACACCAACAGTTCTTGTACCCTTATTGGTCCGAACAGTTCTGGTACCTTTATTGGTCTGCTGCTGCGGGCTGGCTTTATTGAAAAGTTTGCCCAACTTGGTTTGTTTGAGTGCAGCTCGGTAGTCCTTCATCAAAGCAGTGTGAATAATGACGGCTCCTGAGCCGTTCACGTAAATCAGCAGCATAGTGACTGCGTCCATGATTCGAATGAAACTTATCAACTTCTTGAAGTCTATGTCCAAAGCCTGGATAAAGGCGGTGGTTTTGAGGAGTGCAAACAACCCGGTCATGCTCACTGTCACTATGTTCAGACCGACGGTGCCAAACAGGAGCAGGTAAATGTTCCTCTCCTTTCTGGCAAACTCCTCCTTATTCATTTGCCCCATGTTCACGTTTGACTTGTAGTATTTCTGGTATTTGTAGCCAAACAGAATACTCAAAGTAATCTGCACTATCACTGCAGCTGTCATCAAGCTTTGATGCAGTAGAGCTGCACCTGCATTCAAGACCTTCTTAGCATTCTTCCAAAAAGAGTGCAACCTAGCCCAGTAAGTCAGCACTGTACTGAAGGTAGCCACTAGCAAAGCTGGCAGGTGAGAAAAAAGGCCAGCTAAACAGACCGCCAGCGCCACCTTTCTGGCCCTGATTTTCTGCTGCTTAGCAGACCGTTTAAAGTATTTGACTGGTCTGAGTTGGGTGTCCAGTCTGTCTGCAACTAAACAGATCAACATGAGCTGATTGCAGAAGCTGATGCAATCTCCTAATGCATACATGCCGGCCCAGACATTGGTATAGCCGTTCGTTCCACAATTCGTCCGCCAAGCCTCCAACTGGTGGAAGACGGACCAGCAGTAATTGAGAAAACGGAGAAGATTGACCGCTAGGTCAAGGTAAATCTCGACTAGGTGGTAGTACAACGCGCCTGCAGAATGTTTGTGGGTCATCACACGCAAGGTGCTTAGGTTGATGTAGTTGAACAAAAACAGAGAGGGAAAGCCGACTATCCCAAAATAGTGTTGGAACAGACGTCTGAACCCCTCTGCAGTGCAACCTGCTTTCACGAAACAGCCCCTGCCTCTCAACTGTTCTACTGCCAGGTCCCTGGTATACAGTTGACTGGCATAGATGCGCTGAAAGATACCCAGGGGACTGCAGTTTGGAAAGCAGTTAACTAGCATGATGCTGATATAGTTTTCAGCACATGACACACTCAGTTCACTTTTGTCGATCAAACCAAGGTAGAAGTCGAGCATGCGGTTGCGACTTTCAGACAGACAATGACGCACTGCCGTGGTGTTTGCCGAATCTTCGATTGCTGCCTGTGCACATCGCATCGCCTGACAGTGCTTCTTAAATCTGCAACACAGTCACCCGTCTGCAAAATCAAAGTCGGCTTAAAGTACAGTACCTTGTCGTTTCTCTGAATCTTGTTGTAAGTTTTGGGAGCGGAGGAAAGAATCTGTTCACCCGTGGCTTAGTTGGGCTCTTTGTATCATTGCTGCGTGCCGACCATGCCTCAGTATGAAGGAGGGACAGAAAAATTAGCCACCTCAAGGACATCACTGCTGAGCCCAGATCGAGCTGTTTGTCTGTCAGCTGCTAACCATCAGTCGGTTGTCAAGACTAGCTAGACTGAAAGGAGCAAATTATGTAAAAGGAAGAAGCATCTGGTATTGACTCTCTTAATAATCTGTTACTAAGCAACGCACTGCAGTTCTGATTGGTGACGGTTTTTTTTAAAGATTAGTCTTGTTAGTAACCGGTAAGACTACCCGGAAGCGCCGACAGTCAACAGACTACAGAGCCTACCACCTGTGCAGCGAGTAATAGACAAGGCTGGCGCTGCAAGGTGGAGCGGCATACGGGAACAAGATGTGCGCCACCGGGGGGGGGGTGTAGTCATGGGCTATGAGGCGCGCCCAACTCCTCATTGGCAGATAAGAAGGCCGCCTCAGACGACCACAGGCATACATGTAGCTGGGTTTTGGGCTGGGGAAGGGAATTTTTCTGATCCAAAATAGGGTTTTAGGGTTATGCCCAAAGGGGGTTTCAGCGACCTTTTTTGGTGTCCAAAAGTCGGTTTTGGCGACCTTTTTCTAGTTCTGGAACCCTATTTAGAGCCTCTGAAACCATATTTACAGCTTTTGAAACCCTATTTAGGGTTCTGGAACCCTATTTGGAGCTTCAGAAACCCTAATTAGAGTTTCAGAGACCAAAATTAGTGTTCCGGAACCCGATTTAAGGCTTCAGAAACCCAAATTAGGGTTCCGGAACCTTATTTAGAGTTCAGAAAACCAAATTAGGGTTCCGTGACCCTATTTAGAGCTCTAGAAACCGTAATTAGGGTTTCAAAGACCCAGATTACGGTTCCGGAACCCTATGTAGAGCTTCAGAAACCCTTTCCGGGACCGGAACCTTATTTAGGGCTTCAGAAACCCAAATTAGAGTTCCGGCCGGAACTCTATTTATGGCTTTTGAAACCCAAATTAGGGTTCTGGAACCCTATTTTGGGTGAAACCCTGTTCAGGATCTCTGAAACCCTAATCAGGGCTTTTCGAACCCTGTTTGCAGGTTCCTTTCACCCTCTCTGATTCTGTGATAACAACTTAAGAGGTAGTCAACGAAAAAGTCGAACCTTGCCAGAAGAGCCTTGTACAGCTGATTTTTCAAAATCGGCCTAGAGAGTTGAAACTTTCAGGAACAGTTGAGAGGCAGGGGCTGTTTCGTGACAGCAGGTTGCACTGCAGAGGGGTTCAGACGTCTGTTCCAACACTATTTTGGGATAGTCGGCTTTCCCTCTCTCTTTTTGCTCAACTACATCAACCTAAGCACCTTGCGTGTCACCAATCACCGGGGCCGAACCCCAATATGTGTCACACGCTGGCCACATGGGAGCCGGCATTGCTCACCACAGGGCTGTTGGGTCGGTTTTTTTCCTCGGTTTTTTTCGTTTTTTTTCCGGAAAAAAACCGGTTTTTTTCCTAGGGGCTCGGAAAAAAACTAAAATGCGGAAAAAAACTCAAGTAAGTTTTTAAAGGAAATAGGCACAATAACTGGTTAAATTTGCTTCCAATGCTTTGAATTTACGTTAATAGAAGCCTTACAAGCATTTCCATGGCATAACTTAGCTGTTTTTCGCAAAAAATATTGGTACCATTTTCAGGCAACTTTTTTTATTGTATTTTTGGTGTTTTAAAATCAAATTACTACTCTAAAACATGAAATTAGTGCATTTTGTAATAAGACTCACTATTTCGTAGAATTCTGCAATAAAAAGCGATTGTTAAAAATTTTTTTTCTGTGATCTCGGAAAATAACTTTTTTGAAAAAAAAACCGGAAAAAAACAGGAAAAAAACCGGAAAAAAACCGGCTTGAGTTTTTTTCCGGAAAACAAACAGCCCTGGCTCACCACTACGCTACAGATGCAGACAAGTTTATTTGTTTCCCTCTGCACATCATACTCTCTCTGATGCCACGGCATGAACCATTCTTGATTTGTATTTGGTTATCATGAAGGTTTTTGCTTTGTGGATGGAGCATTTATTTTTGTATTATTGCAGTTTTCTCATCTAGTGGTCACCTTATGCTCATGAGCCTTAACCTCTAGCGTCTGTACACAGGTTCAAGGTTTAAAGGCTAAACCTGGTGTATGCATACGTGCTTGAAAATAGACGGCTTCTCTCAATCTCAGCTCAGTTCTATCTCAGCTTCTGGCTTATTTCATTAAAGAGAAGACAGATACCTGAAGTTGGAAGGCTACTCTACAAAATGCTGCTGACAAATGGCTCGTTGCAATTGGCTATAGATGTAGAAGGCTGTTAAGGAATCTGGTTACTACTACAGTATAATAAACCAGCTAGACCATGTAGCCGCAAATTGAAGGGCGTGCCAGATTGCATTACGCCCTTTTGTCTTATTCTTAACATCTGCATTACCACTATCGGCATGTATGTATTATGCGTAATGATTAGTGCACCGGGCCCGAAATCCAAAGGTGCTGGGTTCGATTCCCACCCGTTGCACATGCCTCACTTTTCCACCTTTCTTTCCATTTATCGGCATATTTTTTGATTGGTGTTGGTGTCCTGTCATCTGTCCTTTATCCTGAGCAGGAAGTAGGCTATGTTTTCTATGATCTTCACTGATGTTATCTTGTCGTGAATGCATACTGATTATAACTGAAAGACAGTCGTGATGTTGACTCTCTTGATAAACACTTCCTGTCTTAACTCTTCCTTAGCAACGCACGCAACGCAGCACCAACAACGAACGAACACTCTAATTGGTTTGTCCATAGAGTTCTAGATACATGGAGAAGGCACTTGCGCTAGCAGGTAATTCGCGCGTTACTCATCTAAGGCCAACTGCCTTGTCGCCCGGTTGGGTGTGGGGCGGCCGCGCTACCACTAGGGGCCAGTCCAGTGTCTTTTGTTTACTGGCAGAAGGCGGCCTCCTTTCTTTTAGTTTTGCATTGCAAACCTTCTGAAATAACGAAACAAGAAATGTGGCGTGTCTATTCCGCACGTTTACAAGAGCCAAACGCTTGAGATTGTCCTTCTGTAATGCAGCTTTTCTGGTGTCATCCTTGTTTCGGAAAGACTCTGCTGGACCGAGAGTCTCTGCCCAGTACTGTGAAGAGGTTTGTGGTCTAGCAGTCTCCACCAACTTCATTGCTCTGCGTTGCCGAGACTGCTCCAAACTGAGCGATAGACTTTACTGCAAAGAAATGGACCGCGACGAGTGGCCGTCAGTGGCTACGATGACTGCTTCTGGTCCTCCTAACAACGACTTTTCGGCTCTGTGCAACAAAGTGGCTTGCCTTTTTGACCAACTTGAAAAGACGACGGCCGATCTGCATAGATTGTCATCTGCCGACACGAAGAAAACCTATCCGCAAACCGCATCGGTCTTGCAAACAGCCAGAAATGGTTTGCCTGTGCCGAACCCATCTTCTTGCTATGACAAAGCGCACTCAGCTGGTGCGTATCTGTGACTGGGAACGAGAGATGCGAGAACGGCGTGGCCTGAACCTCGTTTTTCACGGACTTTTCACTCGGACCACAGAAAGCAACAACATTACTTTCCTGGTCAACGATCTCTTTTCGGAACTGTCTTGACTGCACGAAAATGCTGAACATTCGGACTGTTGGAACGGACACGCATCGCAAGGTTGTGCTGGAATTGAAAGACCAAGTGACAAAGCAGGCCGTGATGCAACGAAAAAGAATGGCACTGTCTTCAAAACCTCAATATGCGTCTGCCTAAATCGGCTGCGATCTTACGCCGTGGCAAGCAAAGAAGGCTTGTGACTTGAGAAAGGAATTGCGGGATCGACGAGAAAATGGTGAAACTGACTATTATGAAAATTTAAAACGGATAGCAGATGGCGGGAACTCTAGTACTCGATTTACTCCTATTCTAGTCCGCACTTTGGAATGGCTTCAGGGAGACAGCAATTTGCGATCGTTCTCAGTTGGGGAGATCACTCGAATTTCAAATTTTGAACACAGAATTTTGAATGTGGTATCAAACGACTGCTGACGATCTCTTGGTTATTATTTTACACATCAACATCTAGTTACTGCATGCTATATTCAGCTTTACCTTAGATACGTTTTTTTTGGTCTTGAACAAAAGAATGTAAAACGTGCGCACCCAAATTGTAAATCTTTAACAAATATGACCAAATCCGGTATCAAACAACTACTTTTGACTTGTACATTATTGTTTTATGCACCAGCACATCCACAACCAATTACTGCATGCTATCTCAGATTACGCGCTCGTCATTTCGACTTACTTAAACCATTATCGGCCGATTTCCCCCGGAACCGCCGCTTACTAAAAACAATCGTATCATCTCGAGTCTGCCGACGGATATGTCTGCCCACTAGCATATTGGTAGATACGACGATTAGCTATCGATTAAGCATAAAGTTAACAATATTCGTACAAGCCACAAGGACGGTGGCCATTGTTGGAACAAAAAAATGGCTAAAATGTACACACTCAAAACACTGATCAAGCACAAGTAGTGATCTCCCTATTTATGGGGACAGAATTCCATTAATTTGCTGATCTGACAAGCACCGATACTGTATTCACCGTCATTCAGACTCGAACAATCGTGCAGAGAATTTTGATGAGCAGGAAAACCACCAATTTCTTGTTTCATAATAGTTTGTTGGCGTACAGCACACTCTGCAGTATTTGGAGAGCTAGGAAGACCAAAGACCTCCCTGTAATCTGTTGTTTTCGTTTTTGTTTTTCTTGTACAGTAGGTGAAATGCGCATGTATCTCGGTGTGTTATGGTTCTGATAGGGTAGGGCATTATGGTCGGACAATCGACATAACCCCGTTTATTTAGATAAACCTTCCCAAACCTATTCATGGACAACTAAAAACTACTTTACTTTAGTAGCGTTTAGTTGTCTATGCCCCATCCGGTATTTTTTCTTGCGGTTGCATCTCTACCTAGGTCAGTGCTCCCACCCGCATTACAGTTCCAACTATTCTATGGATGACTAAAAACTTATCACATGACACGAACCGACCCCAATCGCCTGTTTCCCACAGTAGGCCTACTTTCAAAGGGCCGTATCTTTGGAACCACTCGACCTATACCGAATATAAATACATCTTTAGAATCGCCAACGCAAAGAGAGGAATCCAATCTCGCGCGTTTATCGCTTCCATATTGAATGTATAAAAAGTTCATTTTTTTCCATGACGCAAAATTAGGATTACCAAGCAACGTTGCGCAGATTAGATTTCTGCAAATTCAACCACAGCTCAAGCCCCTCTACAACTTTGGTCATGAAGCCCAAAGCTCTCCGACGCATCCGGAAGAAGTTATTCGCAAAAATCTATAAATTGGAAACGGGCTCCAGTAATCCTGATGTTATCGATTTTTTTGGCGTGTCTGCTGCAGCGCTTTGCCTAGTCTGGTCAGTGTTCGTGTGTGTGTGTATGTGTGTGTGCGGTGTTATCGTACGCCAAGCTGTTGTTGTTCGTTGTTGGTTTTTCATATACAGTAGGTGAAATGCGTATGTATTTCGTGTGTTATGGTTCTGATGAGGTAGGGCATTCTGCTCGGACAATCAACATAATTTCACCTCTTTATTTAGATAAACCTACCGTAGTCCGATTTTATGGACAATTGCAAGCCACGGTCCTTCAGTAGTGTTTAGTTGTCTATGCCCCATCCGGTATTTTTCTTTGGTGGTTGCATCTCTACCTAGGTCAGTGCTCCTAGCCGTCTAACCATTCTGTCTGATCTACTGACCGTTGGTTGATTCTGATAGTAAAACCGTTCCTTCCTATGTTGCTCTGTACTTGTGTCGGTAAAAAAACCGTCTTGGACGCACGCTGCGTCGCTTGGTTTGACAGATTTATGTTTTTGACCAAAAATTTAAGCGATATACTAACGTAACGGGGTATTTTTAAACGTTTCTAATATACTATACGGTATACGGTATCGAAAATACTATACGGTATACGGTATTTTTATACCCGTTCCATCCCTAATTCTGACTGCTTGTTGACTTTATTGTAAAACCGTTCCTATGTTGTTCTGTACTTTGTAGGTATTTATCACCCCCTGACGCACGGCAAGCTGCGTCGGTTGGTCGATAAGATTGACTTAATTTGTTTTACAATTTATTGAATCTATGCAATTCTGTGTTTTTGTTAGATTACCTGACCAACGGTTGCTGGGAGCGAGTTGGCTGCCAAAGACACTGCCTGCCGTGCCCGCCCGGTTGTCGTGTGCTGCTTATAGCATGTGGCATTGGCAATGTTTCAGTTGTGTGTGCTGGTTGCCGATAATCTACTGCTCCCTTGCTGGTAGGGCGGTCACCGTACTGGGTTGTCCTAGAGATTTTTAGTCAGTTGCTAATATTCGGTATTATTCGGTTCCGAAAATCCGCTTCGGTATTCGTATTTTTGTATTCGGTTGCATCCCTACTCTGGAGGATGTACCTACTAATACTAGGGAAATGTTACTTAGGATTTTCATATTTGGAAAACAGCCCCTCTGGCATGGAGCGTGCCCTATACCGATGCGTCCCTAGGGGTACTTTTATGTTTTTGAAACAGGCCCTCAGGAGGGTGCCCTATACCGATGCGTCCCCTCTAGGGGTACCCTTTCCCTCCCCCTATTTTTAAAACACCCCCCCGGAGGAACCACCTGTTCCGCCCCCGGGGGTCTTTTTATGTTTTAAAACAGGTCCCCCGGAGAGCGTCCTATACCGATCCATCCCATAGGGGTATTTTATGTTTTAAAAAAAGGCCTCCGGAGCGAGCCCTCCTACTGATGCGTCCCCTAGGGGTATTTTTATATTTGGAAACCAGGCCCTCCGAGCGTGCCTATACTGATGCGTCCCACTAGGGGTATTTTTATATTTTAGAAAACAGGCCCTCCGGAGTGTGCCTATACTGATGCGTCCCACTAGGGGTATTTTTATATTTAGAAACCAGGCCCTCCGGAGCGTGCCTATACTGATGCGTCCCACTAGGGGTATTTTTATATTTAGAAAACAGGCCCTCCGGAGTGTGCCTATACTGATGCGTCCCACTAGGGGTATTTTTATATTTAGAAACCAGACCCTCCGGAGCGTGCCTATACTGATGCGTCCCCCTAGGGGTACTTTTACATTTGGCAAAACAGGCTCTCCGGTGCGTTCCCTATGCTGATGTAGTGATCATTAGACTCGTCAGACGAAGGGCTTTCAAATGATATATAAGATGACCATTTTGGACGATTTTGAAATTTTGGAATTTTGCCGAATAATAATCGATAATCGAGATTTATCGATAAAACTTGATAATTTATAATTGTTATGATCATTAAAAGTATTTATTTTAATCTGGGGTCGGTTCCTGATTTTACGCCTGGAAACTATACATTTCCCAAAATTTGCAATTCGAGTGATCTCCCCGACTAAAATCGTACAGTGACCAAAGTACCGTATCCTTCGTGTGGAAGCATTTCCTGAGCATCAATGGACTGCAAAAATCGTAAATATAGGTTACTGTAACTACCGTATCCCGGGTTACAGTATTTTTAAAATTGGCCTATTTCGATCATTTCTTTCTTAACGCTTTTATTTTGGCTTAGGCTTAGGTTCAGGCTTATGTTCAGGCCTAGACTTAGGATCAGGCTTAAGTTCAGGCTTAGGTGTTCAACGAAAATCCGGTTACATCCGTTGAGAAACAAGCGAAATTGTCTGATTTAAAAAATACAGTAACCGAGGATACAGTTGTTACAGTAACCCATACTTACAATTTTTGCAGTCTATTGATGCTCGGGAAATGTTTCCACATCAAGGATACGGTAGTTGATCACTGTACGATTTTAGGTATATAAACTGCAGGTACATGTATGCCCTTAGCGCCGTTTATGGTACTGGTATTATGGTGCCGACACCATGGCCATGGGTAGGGGTACAATATGTAGTGCCACTAGCCTAGGTACCAGTACCATATAAGGTGCCAGTATCATAAACGGCGTTAATACTAGCGAAAATTAATCAGCGGCTGTGATGTTACTGATCTACAGTGTGTTCAGTGTACTGTGTGCGTGACGAAGAACTCAGATAAACATGGCAGAATCCAAAGAAGGTCGGTCAGGAGAAGAAAGGTTGTCCGATCCTGATCGTAGTAGTGTGTATGAGCGGCCGGTTGGAAAGTGCTGCAAAGAACAAAAGAAAAAGATACAGAAAACGAAATCCAAGCCCAAAGGTACACAACACATATCCGCTGCTGCAGGCCGAGCTCTATTTTCGTAGAGCCATCGTTCCTCCTAGCCTATTGCCAATTAGGGCATTGGGCCCAGACATGGGCTAGCATTTTGGCTGAGGGGGTAGAATTTTCAATTGCTGAGGGGGGTAGGAGCGCCTGAGGGGTTGGGTGGTAAGCCAAATAGTCCGATTTTTGGCTAAAATCAAGGTTTTTTGGCTTATTTTTCATTAAAATAAGTTAAAATAAGCTATTATGAGCTCATTTACACCTAATCCAGGCATGTTTTTATCATAATTTTCTATACAAAATTCTTCTAAAAATTCCTGAGGGGGGTAGCGGCCGGCTGAGGGGAGTGGTCAGAGCCTGAGGGGGGCCAACCCCCTCAGCCCCCCTTTGCCCATGTCTGGCCTGGAATACGCACTATGCACTATGGAATAAGCGCCAAAAGTATTAGTCCAGATGCGTTCACACTTGTGCGTTAAGCGCTAAGATCTGTGGACTAGGTGCTATGCGCTATGCGCTAGGATCTCCACCCAGGCCACCGAAAGCTGGTGACAGCGAGTAGATAAATGGGAACCGACTGGATCTGCCATTGCACTGAAGCGCTCCACAAAGCATGCCGCGTTGGAGGAGAAGATCAATGGTGTTGTCAGGAGATGTCTTCGAAGATGTCAACTATGACTGGTAGCCCTCTGGCGGACCAAGCGGACGTCGGGAGCTGACATCACCATGTTGTCAACACGCCAGGCGCTCTCTAGTACCTGACGCACAACAGCATGGCTAGGAGTGGCCGGGCAGTGAAAGAAGAGAACAACGTCCGCAATGACGACATCTTGGGTTGCGAAATGGCCCGCAGGGGTCTGATCGTAGGGTCGTAAGGCTCCCTCACATCGAATCGGATGGGCAGGTGTCAACCGGGCTTAGCTGCAAAATAGCGTTTTAGAGCTAAAAACAAGCGAGAAATTACAGAAAGGGCCTGTAAAAACACCGATTTGTCTTAAATGTCAGCAGCGAAACACCAAATTCGGTCACAAAAGGCATGAAATGAACCACGGTATACATTGACAACATGTAGAAACCGCCTTCATTTACCCATGGAAATAAATAATACCCAAAGGCAGACATGGGCAAAGGGGGCTGTCACCAAAATCGGACTTTTTGGCTTACCATACCGGTACAGGTATCAGTGCGGAGTTAGTGGTACCGTGGTACTGCCACAGTCCCTAAACGTTAAGTGCCTGACTGTAGAAACGCATTTCAAGCGCTTTCAAATTTTTTTTAATTATTTAACTTCTCTGGGCAAAACCGGCACGACCACTCCTAGCAGATACTGTAACCTTTCACTCCTAACCATACATGGGCTGCGGGAGGGTCCGGGGGTTTTCGCATCCCCCAACTTGGGCTCGAACCCCAAAACGACCCCATCCACCCACCTTAAGCTGACTTTTGTTCCTGACCCCACCCACCAAAATCGCCGCGACCCCCCAAACCGGCAGGCCCACCCCCAAATTTTCGGATTTTGACTACCCCCAACCCATTTTTCCGGCCCATGTATGCCCCTAACTCAGCCCGGCCAGTCCTGTTACACGTATAGCAGTTAAGGCATCAAAGCAGTAGTAAAACTACAGTGTATGGTATTATCTGGGGGATTCAATCGAACGGGTACCATATGGTACCACTTGAAACCGGTACCATGGTACCAGTTCCATACAGTATACATACTGTATGTGTATTGGTTCCATATAAGTTGTTATTTCCCTGACTGTATAATGTGTAATGTTCATACTTGTACATGTAACAGGTCATCCGCCGAAGGGGGAGGGGGTTGGGTGTCTGGCGCCGGCCGGGAGTTCGGAGCCCAAATTCTAGTGAGGGGTTGGGTGGGCACTCAAAAACGCTCAAAAATCTTAAAAAATCGCGAATTTTCTGCCAAAAATCGTCAGAAATCGGTAATTTGGCTCAGACACTGCTAAAAGGCGCTGGTTTAGCAATTTTAGTGTCTGAAATTCTCAAAAAATCGCAAAAATTTGCTAAAAACTTACTAACTAAAAACAAAAAACCGGATGGGGGCCTGGGGGTGGGGTTCCGATCGGCGTCTGGCCTAAGTCTGGTGGGGGCAGACTCCCTGTTACGTGTATGATGATCATATATGTACTACGGGGTTTGGGGGGTTACCCCTAGCTGAAAAGGCCAACCCCCCTCACCCCCCTGAGACAGGTTAAGGGACCCCCGACCCAAAAATACAAGTACTAGTAGCGGCTCCCAGTACTAACAAACTGGCTCAGAAATCACTAATTTTTAACCTAAAATTCGCTTGAAAAGCCTTTCGGAACCGAATTTGGCGTTTCCACTGCTGATATAAGAGATATCGGTGTTTTTGGTAGCGTCCTTACTGAAAAAACGTGCTAAAAACACATTTCCAGGCGTTTTGGAGCTTTTTGAAATTTGGGACCCCCTCTGGGCGAACCCCCCCTCGACCCCCCACCTGAAGAAAAGCCCCTCAACCCCCAGGTCGGCCCGGATCTGTTACATGTATGATGATGATGTTGCTTTAAATCACAGGTGTAAATGTAATCGAATAGCTCTGCTAAATGTGAACGTTCTGAACGTAGTGTCGAGTGATGGGAAGATGAATCTGGTTTGTAGAGCGAGTGGATGGCTGGTTGGGCGGACACATTAGTCGACGTTCTCAGAGCCGCTTCACGTCTAAAACAATTCGACAAATGGTGGAAGATAAACAGTTCGCCACACTCTGTCATCGTTCGCCTGGTAGCACCAGAGACCTCCCAGTCATTGTGAATAAAGCGAACGAGTGCAAAGTATAGTTTTGGTTTGGAATTTTTGTGAATGCCAAGAAAAAGAAAGTTTCTTTAACTAGAAGTAGTGTACGTTCGTATTGCTAAATTCGCAGTAGCTGGTCAAGCGGCATTCTAAATGAACTTCTAGTACTAGTATTTTCGGGTCGGAGTCCCTAAACTTACTCTGTTTAAGGGCGGACTGAGTTGGGGCTTAGCCTTTTAGTGTGGGTAACTTCCCAACCCTACATGTGTGTTACGCGCTTGCCAGGCCTGTCACACGTATTGAATTTATGAATTACAGTTAGAGTGCGAACTGGTATTGGTTATTGAGTGTATTGGGATGTTTTCCAGGTATTGGTATTGGGTGTTAGGGGTTTAATTAGAAAATGAGTGTTGTTGAGTGCAGTGAAAGTCAAAAACAACAGTGTTGCCAGGTCTGCAGACCAAAAAACCCCTGAATCAGAGAAAAAATTCCCCCAGAAACCCCAGAATTTTCAAAATACCCCCAGAAATCCCCCCAGATTTAAAATGTACTTTTTGAGCTGATGGAAGCTGAATTTCACATTGCAGCATAAGATAGAAACAGAAAGACTGAAATTTATTACATATACAACTAAATTGTAAATTGTAATTCTCCAACAAATCACTCAAATTACGATCAGACCAGGCATCAGACAGCAAGAAAACTACAGAATTATGATTAAATTTTCTAAAGCTTTGTTTCAAGTTATGACACGGTTTTACTTTACTTCACGTTGATTCTAATATACATTTTTATAATGCCGCGTATCCACTAAATATTTCTAATTTCTAAAGTTGAGATTTTGAAAGCTGCTCATAAAAGTTCTTCAGAATATACATGTCAAATCTCGATTTTTTTGGTCGACAGATGGATGACATTACATTTTTTCAGACAAATACGTTGAACATTGATTAATAACTGGTAAGAAAACATTTAATCATTAGTCTGAAGCAGAAAATTCTCAGAAATCCCCAAACCCCCAAAAAATCCCCTAATTTTAGCAAATTCCCGCAAAAAACCCCCAACCCCCAAAAATTTACAATTACCCCCAGATTTAAACCCCCAACCCCTAGATGAAATTTTCACCCCTAGATGGTGGCAAAATACCCCCAGATTTGGGGGTAAAACCCCCAACCTGGCAACCCTGAAAAACAATCTTGTTGAGGAGGCCATAGAGCGACTGGAGAGAGAGGTGGGCACTGTGCGTGTGGTTGGGTTTGACCGAGAAGGTGTGGACCTTTCCAATTACCAACGCTACTACGTCAACCGCCCTGAAGCTAAGCACCTCAGCCGAACTGTCATTGCCAATCTACGCAAAGAGAGGTCGGCACTGATTCAACTGTCGACTCTAAATGGATTCACCTTGCTCATCAGAATATGCCGCTTCAAGGCTATTCCCGCTGAACTCAAACACTTCCTTGAAGACGACAGCTTCATTAAAGTTAGTGCCACTTCTGCTTCTGTCCTTCTCCGGTTTTAGCAGTGCAGCACACTTTCCTACGTATTTTGAGAGGAGAGAGACGATGGCTTTCCTTTGGTCAGAATAAACGCATGCTTGTAGGTCGGCGTGGCAATAGGCAATGACTCAGAGTGTCTGCATGCAGAGTGGGGCGTCAATGTGGTTGCTTGGTTCGACGTACGACACGCTTACTCCACCTTGCTCAGCAATCTGCCAGTGGAGACGTTCCAGACGCTACCTGACTCCAGACGCGGACTGAAAGCCATCGCCGAAGCCTGCTTTGGTGCTGACGCGCTGCCTTTTGCCCATCAACCTAATGGTGCCAAAAAGCGGGAGCGCGTTAGTTGGTCGTTCTGGGCGGCTAAACACCTCTCCGCAGATCAGACTCGCTATGCCTGTTTCGATTCTCAAGTACCTTCTGCCGTGTCTGTTCAGTTGCGAGAGAAGATTCTTGTGCAGGTGTCGGCTGATCTCGTGATGGTGATGTCGGAGTATCTGCTCTGCGTCAAGTTCACCTCCGACGGACAGTTGTCTCCTGCCAAAGCTGAAAGACTCTTCAAACGACTGAGTGCTTTGAGCGACGTCCCGTACTCCATGCAGGTAACGGCTACAACTTCACAACACATACGATATACGAAGGAAGGAGCGTGCAAGAATTACCTGGTATTTTCTGAAATTTTTCAGACCCCTCCTCCGTAATTTTCTGAACTTTATCTATCCTGCCCTAATTGCTTGAGAGTTTTAACAGTGCCCCTCACGAAATTGCGAACTTTTTGTAAAGAGCTTGAGCGCTGTCGAATTTGTTTTATAGGTAAAACAGTGTTTTTTATTTAGCTTTGTTTAATGACATGGTACAACTGAACGTACCCTTCTGTGCTTTGTGCGTCGAACGTTGAAAGCTACAATTACATATTGGCATCTTCTTTAATCCCCTTCGCCAATGAATTCGCTCCTTAAAACCGTTGCGAAATTTTTGCACTACTTTGAAGTTCGTATTTGTATGTTTTTGCGACGTACAGCACAGTACGTACAAGTATGTAGAAATAATAATAATTTAAAGGATGTGTTGGCGCCTCCACCGGTGGACACACAGTCAGTTCCCAGTTTTCATGGTCTCCAGCCCGGTACGAAGCATTATGAAGCGGTGTGTTTATCACCATCACCAGTCATCACAAGTCTCCTGCTGGCACATTGCATGCTCTTTTTAGCAAAAGAAAGAATGGCGCAAAGTCTTGAGCAATTTTCGCTCAATTGCGGTTAGGTTTACAGGCAAGAAGATAAACCGCAACGCTATCAAACAAACTCTGTTGGAGGTAAGACAGCATCTTTTTACGTCAAGATAGATCTCGTCGGCCAGTACTGGTATTGTACAGTTATATACAGTAGGGCATACATGTAACATCCGCCGGAAGGGGTTGAGTGGTCTGAGCCCAAATTCTAGGGAGGGGGTTAGGTACTGAAAACGCTAAAAAAATCAAACAAAGATCGCTAATTAGGGCTCAAATACAGCTAAAAGTGCTGTTTTACAGGCAATTTCAGTAATTTTAGTGTCTGAAATTCTAAAAAGTCACAAAAATTTGCTCAAAAATTACTTGCCAGAAAAATCGGAGGGGGGGTCGGAAAAAATCGTCTGGCGGTCTGGCCTAAGTCGGCTGGGGCAGACCCCCCCCCCGTTGCATGTATGCAGTAGGGGGTGCCATCTACAGGGTGTCCCATTTATCTATCATCGGTTTCGATTTGCTGTACCTTTCGAGGTCGTCAATCAATTTCAAGAAAATTTTATCAGAACTAGCGGATATGCTCAGAATTTTAGCCCAGTCTGTCAGTTCCATACATGTAACAGCTCCGGGCCGACCTGGGGGGAGGGGGGTAGGGGGGTTTCCTCAGGTGGGGGGTCGAGGGGGGGTTCGCCCAGGTGGGGGGTCCCAAATTTCGAAAAGCTCCAAAACGCCTAGAAATGCATTTTTAGCACGTTTTTTTCAGTAAGGACGCTAAAAATCGCTATTTTAAGCTGCCAGATAGCGTTTAAAAGCTAAAAACAAGCAAAAAATGACAAAAAGAGCTTCCAAAAACACCGATTTTTCTTAAATATCAGCAGTGGAAACGCCAAATTCGGTTTCCAAAGGCTTTTCAAGTGAATTTTAGGCTAAAAATTAGTGATTTCTGACCCAGTTTGTTAATACTGGAGCCACTACTAGTACTTGTATTTTTGGTCGAGGGGAGGGGTCCCTTTACCTGTCTCGGGGGGCGGGGGGGTGAGGGGGGGGGTTGGCCTTTCCAGCAGGGGGGTAACCCCCCAAACCCCCCTAGTACATGTATGGTCAGTTCAACCACTAGTTATGCACTTGCACATGTTCACTTTGACGGCGGACACGTGGAAGTGCATAACTAATGGTTGAAGTGAGAGACTTGGCTACGTTTTTGAGAGTAACAATTCAGAGGCTGAGTGCATGTTGTGTTAAAATGTATAAAGCAGATTTGATTGACCAACACAAAACAGTACAGCAAGACCAAACTACACTGTATGATAGATAAATGCACACATGGGTAAAGTGGGTTGACCCCTCAGGCTCTGACCTCCCCTTCAGGCTGCTGCTACCCCTAGCCTACGTGTGGGACACCCTGCGTACATCGTACGTACATGTTTGCTAAGTGTAATAATTCCTATTGTTGTAGGGTCGTCAACCTGCAGTGCTGCAACGAGCCAGACTGAAGATGGAAGACGAGGCTGCGGCAGAAGACACCGAAACTTTCCTTGATGCAACATTCGCCAAGCTTTATTCGAGGCGCGCAGTCAGACATCAATCAGGTCGTCGCGCAAAATTCCGGATCAATGTGGATTATCTTATGGTACTCATTTACTAAGTGACAGCTACGTAGATCGACGAATACGTTAAAAAAGCAAGCGTTTCAGGAGTTGTTCGGCGAAAAATTCGAGAACCTCCCAAACGGTCAATTTTTGTTTTGTCTGCAGTCTGAAGCGCCGGACGACGGGCCTTGGTGGCTGGAAATTGAGTCCACTTTTTCGTTGGAGACGCGGTTCAGATACAATGCTTTCTACAAACGGGCAAAGCCGCCTGACCTCAGTCGTCTCCAGTTTGCTTCGGTTTGGTCTCTTCTTGGTACGTTTGGCTTTCAGTGAGCTTTTTCCTTTCAGGATTGGATCTGCCGAAACCACGAGTGGTTGGGGCAAGGCAGCGAGCAGGTGGAGGAGTTGGAAGTTGACGAGGAAATGGCCAGACAGCCACTGTCTCCAACTGACCACTCCACTCAGACCTCTGTTGTGTTTTCTACTGAACTTATGACCGAGACTGCAGAGCAGACGCAGTCGTCTGCAAATGTGTTCGCTGAATATGTGAGCTGGTGTGAGCAGCAAAAACCGGACAGGTTGAATCGTCCTCGATCTAGTAAGTCTGCTAACTTGCATATACTTACAGTACATTATTTTTGCTTGCACTCTGTGTTGTCTGTAATATTAATAGACATACTTGTCTGACCCACCAATAGCCGGCACAGTTGGTGTAGTGGTTTAGGCCGCAAACCTGCCATGGCCCTACGCACGTTCATCCACTCGGCGCAGACATGGGCAAAGGGGGGGGCTGAGGGGGGTTGGCCCCCTTCAGGCTCTGACCTACCCCCCTCAGCCGGCCGCTACCCCCCCTCAGGAATTTTTTGGAAGATTTTTGTATAGAAAATTATGATAAATATATGCCTGGATTAGGTGTAAATGAGCTCAGAATAGCTTATTTTAACGTATTTTGATGAAAAATAAGCCAAAAAACCTTGATTTTAGCCAAAAATCGGAGTTTTTGGCTTACCACCCCCTCAGCCCCCCTCAGGCGCTCCTACCCCCCCCCTCAGCCCCCCCTCAGGAATTGAAAATTCTACCCCCCCCCCTCAGCCGAAATGCTAGCCCATGTCTGACTCGGCGTGACGAGTTCTTGTCGCAAAGAAAAGAGTTGGTTGTCGAGCGCAAAGCCCAAAGCAGGCTACAGAAAGCTGGTGATGGCTAGTACGTAAATGGGAATTACCTGGAGCAGCATTGCACCTCAGCTACAATAGCAACCACTCATGGGTTGGGACAAACGGAATCGGGCACAGCTACCACTGAGACCCGCCCAGACTGACACCGAGCATATGTTTAGGCTAGTAGTGAGGGCAACGAAGGAAGGGCAGGATGCATATGGGTGTGCGTGATGGGCCCATAGGCGGCTAACGCAGGGGCTACCTACGGCCTTGTCCGGGCAATCCATCCATCCTTTTCCACCAAAGCATTAACTTGTACCTTTTTTGGTAACACACTACTACACCAAAATTTCAGAATCTTTGTTCCGTTATACTGTACGTAGCACAAGTATGGATCAAAGAGCGCTAAAACTCGCTAAATTTTTAGTATCCAAGGAAAAATTAATATAACGAAATTTTATTGCCCAAGAAAACTACTTCCCAGAATAATCGTCTCGCCGTAGGGCAGTCCCGGTGTCTTGTGCCTTTGATGTTCTCTTGTTGTTCAACGGCTATTCTTTATTGGTTCAGAAATCTCCCATTTTTAGCTTAGAATCCGCTTTAAAAACGCTGAAGACAAATCGGTGTTTTTGGAAGCCCTTTTTGTCATTTTATGCTTGTTTTTAGCTCTTACACACTATTTGAATGCTTAAAATGTCGGTTCTTAACCTTATTCTTCAATAAAACGCACATCGTAAAAACGCATTTCCAGGCGTTTTGGAGCATTTTAATAATTTTTTACCCCCTCCATGGGCGAAACCCACTCGACCCCATTCCCCGATTCTGCTACGTGTATGCTAAATGCGTGAATTATCAGAAATAGGTTTGAAATTACTCTAAATTGAAAAAATCGTAAAAGACATACAGTAGGTGTTCGGTTTGTTAGTAGCAGAGCGGCTACTACAGTACTTGTGTTTTTAGGTCGGGGATCCCTAAACTGACTCGAGCAGAGGGGAGGGGTTAGTCTTTGTTGCCAGGAGGTAACCTGTAATAAATGTACAGTATATTTTTTAGCAGTGTAGTGAAGTGAGTGAGAATTTAGTATTGCCGGTGTTTAGAGACGTTCCGCGGTCACTACTCTCAGGCCACAGTGCAGGTGTGTTGGTTGTGCGGTCAGTTGAGTGCTCGACAGATCCAACTGGAGCCGATCGTGCCAGTCAGCTACCGTATTCTCTACCAAGGCCACTGCTACTGCGCCTGTAACTTGGCCAGACTCTGTGCTCGCTGTGTCTTGTTTTGGCGCTCTGCTCAGCATCAACTGATGCAGGAGTTGGCCGTTGTCTTCGATGCGCCACTCAATGCTCCCTCCGAGCGTCCTAACAGAGTCCTTGCTAAGGTATTTGCACAGTTTCTAACCTCAGCACAAAACTCTTTCGTCTCTATGCTATACATACATGGCTGGGGGTCCAAATGCTTACCTCTCTTCGCCGAAAGTTTTGCCGACCTTTTCGAGAAATCCGCCTACCCGCCTCCATCAAGACTCATATTCCATTCGATTTTTTTCTGGCCAACATGTAACAGGACTGGGCGGGGCCAGAGGAGCGAATAGTGGGTTTGCCTTCCAGTAGCTTCTGGTGGTCCAAAAGTATGTGGTTTTTCGGCGGGGTTGGAGAGTATGGCCAACCGAGAGGGTTTTTGTTGGCCAGGGCTCACCACCCGACCCATTTTCTTTGCCTTTCTAAGTGTAAGCGTACGCTAATCAATAAATAAAATACGTAGCAGCAGTTGAAACGCCAAATTCACCAAGGCCTTTTAAGCGGATGTTGCGCTAAAATAGTGATTTCTGAGCCAGTTTGTTAGTGATTCGCTACTGGTGCTTGTCAGGTCGGGAGAGGTCCCTGAAACTGTTTCGGGGAGTAGGGGTTGGTCATTTCATGTGGTGGGTAGTACATGTACTGTATGGGGAATGGGCATGTGAGTGTTTAACCGAAAGTTGTTCAGGCAGCTGGCACAGTGGCAGCTCTGCATAGACACCTGAGAAATTTGAAGAAAGGAGTGAGCAGTCTGGAGTACGCCACCAATGACTACAAGTGGGCGGCGATTCTGAGCGAGGGAGAAGAGGAGCTGGCTTGGCAGGTGATCGCCGATTGTCTGAACGAAATGTACGAGTCGAGGGACGATTGCCACCAGCAGATGGAGTGGGGCCAGTCGGTCTTGGCTGACCTCTCCACAGTGTCCAGCGTCCACCGCCACATACGACAGCAACTGTTGCAGCCAGCTCACCAGCCCCACCATGAACGGAAGGTACGTTTGAGCTTGGCGACAGTCAGCTGTTCTTGGTGTGACTTTTTGTCCTTTCCAACTAGCACTAGCCAATTAGGGCCCGACAAGAATTACGGTACCAGATCTGATGTGAACCGGGTCCGTTTACCGGATTTTTCGTTTGTCTACAGACGCATTTCAAGTGTTGACCAAATAATTGAAATTTGGAAAGGTTTGTGGTAAAGTCATAGGAATTTTGAGTGCTATACAATGTAAGTTTAGTGGGCTAGGCTTTTGACCCAATCCTGATAAAATGAAGAATAATAAGTTAAACTGGGTAATTTACTAATTTGTTAAAGTAGATAGTGACTGAAAATAGGTAATAACATTATCGTTTTGCTGCACTCAAAAAAAGTGAAAAATTTCCTGAACGTCAGTTTTTTAATGAGCAGTAAAGAAAACAGATCTTCCAGATATTGCTTATTTTCTCAAGCCAGCCACTTTCCCGAATCGACGTGCGATAAACTGCCATTTTCCCTAAGCCTACGTACAGTATTAAGCATAGAACCTAAAGCTAGGCAAGACTAAGCCTGAACCTATTTTTGGGTAGCGTTCTCCAATTTTTATTCGTAGTCGCCGATTTATGTGTGCCCGCACTTTAACGGATAAAATTTCCTGGAGTTTGGCACATACAGTGTATGTTCCAAATTCAGTTTATTTGGTCAATATTTGCAGAGATGGAATGCGATGGGAGGAAAATGAGAAGTTGTCATATTTTTGAGATACCGTGATGGATAATAAAGCAACAAATAGTGCAAAAATTTTCATATAACAAGTACTATTTGTGAGCACTAGTTTTGTTGTTGGACCGATCATACCGTTGTATGATTTCGACAGGAGAACAGTTTTTTGTCAAATTTTATCGGTCCCAAAATTTTTCTGGTATTATGCCCGATCCGGTTGCGCCCTATAGCCAACTGCTATAGAGCAGGAAGAAACACAAGGTCAGGCAGCCTCCTTTCACAACAACCCTCTCCATTGCTGTCGGTGCGTGCAAGACAGCTAAGGTTTGGTCCCCATTTACTGTATCTACACGTATTTGCAATTGTTGACTTTCGATGGCCTGGGTTGGGCTCAGACATGGGCTAGCATTTCGGCTGATGGGGGGTAGAATTTTCAATTCCTGAGGGGGGGTAGGAGCGCCTGATGGGGGGCTGAGGGGGTGGTAAGCCAAAAAGTCCGATTTTTGGCGAAAATCAGGGTTTTTTGGCTTATTTTTCATTAAAATAAGTTAAAATTAGCTATTCTGAGCTCATTTACGCCTATTCCAGGCATATTTTTATCATAATTTTCTATACAAAATTCTTCCCAAAAATTCCTGATGGGGGTAGCGGCCGGGGTAGATCAGAGCCTGATGGGGGGTCAACCCCCTCAGCCCCCCCCCTTTTGCCCATGTCTGGTTGGGCTTTGTGTCAACTACTTCCCATCGCCTCGACAGGTTTCGAACCCAAACAACCGCTGGCATGGACGCGACATTAATGTTAGATTTTTGTTTCCTTTGCTGGTAATAATAATAGCTGAAAGTCTGTTAAATTAGCCTGTAAAAGCGGTCAAATCAAAGCAGGGTCTAGGGTGTTGGTTTAGGTGTTTGAGGCGGTCGACTGCAACCCGGTCGTGTTGGAGCGCTTCTTCAGAACTCTGCTGTGGCAGTGTTCGTCGCGAAAGTATTTGTTTCCCAGAAACTGGACCCCTGATCATCTTTGCATGTTGCACGCCATCAAACACGCCCAGTCGTCGATGCCGCTGGAACAGCTCGACCAGAACTACGCTTTAACTCTGGTGCCGACTCCATTTTCCTTTGTGTGCTGCGTCTGTTATCGTCGTCGTTTTTTTCTAGAGTGGCTGCTCTGTCTTGCCGAAGGAGCCCGTTTACTCCAGTGTTATTCGCGTCACAACCCCTAAGAAACCGAAGAAAAGTATGTGCCATTTTTTGTCGCCTTTCTGTTTCAGAATTTAGTTTGAGTGCGCGTGCATGTACATAGCAGATGACAGTCAGTTTGAGGACTTTGAGGACTGCCTTGAAATTACATAATAAAGTAACTATTGTACAGTGGAGTCATCTTCTCTTAGAGTAATTTGTACCATACATGTACACTGTAACAGGTCATCAGCCGATGAGGTGGGGGTTGCTGGGCTGGGCCCGAGTCGAGGGGGTTGGGTGTTGAAACCGCTCAAAAACTGCAATTCTGGGACAAAAATCGCTAATTTGGGCTCAAATACAGCTAAAAAGTGCTGTTTTACAGTCTATTTTAGCAATTTTAGTGTCTGAAATTCTAAAAAAAATCGCTTGCCAGAAAAATCGTCTCGGTGGTCTGGCCTAAGTCGGGTGGGGGCAGAAAGCAAAGAAACGCGATATTTTTAGGGCGCTGCAATTCCCCTAGAAACACAGTCGACGAGGGTGGAGAGACTGCATCCTCAGAAGGCCAAAGACCGGTGGCCCCAGAAACACACTCAGACTCTCTTTGGTGCGTTCCAACCACGCCAGATCATCCGGGCCGACTGAAAACAAAAGCAGAACTGACCACGCAGTCAGCCAGTGAACCGTTGTTTGTGCCGCGACGTGCGGCTAGAGCTCACGGTGGAGTAGGAGTAGGAGGTCTGTGGACAGCTGCCAGTCGACTGCCGGCCACTGCCAGAGCCACAGTGCTCGGTACTGGCTGCTTTGGCCAGTTCAGACCACCCTTTCCTCCACAACCAGCACCGTCTACCAACTACCTACACCGTTTCCAGTTGCTTTCTGACCGCACTGAAACGGTGCGGCAAAGACACGTGACTTTTTCGGAGACGGTCACTTATTCTGACTCGGTGGCGAGCGTTGCTGCAGCTCCGAGAATGTTGTGCAGTGGAGGAAGATCGTCACAACCGGCTGTGAGACGACGAGCTGCTGGGTTCAGAAGAGGCCTGGTTTGACTGCTCTGCCTGCTACTTGGTTATGTACTGTACGTACTTACTGGTTGAGTGTTTATATCTGTTTGGTTAATTTCAAGTGTGTATGTCCGGTGACCTGTTTAAGCCCTTATAAAAGTCTGCTTCGCCTTTTCAGTTTCTGTTAATAGAGTGCGGTCAATACTAGCAAAGCCCAATTACTGAGTTAGGCGTTGTCAGTTACAGCCAATTCTTGTGCAGCACACTGATAAATGGTTGCCATCACATGTAAACAGCATGCCGAGCGGAGCTGTCGGTATCGGACTGTTTTATTGACATTTTACTACTAAATTGGTACTATCATAGGTACACGCACTTCGCAAACATGAGATTCTGTCACGTGAGCATTCTTTAAAAGCTTCATTAGACCATAAACAGCGGTCCGTATTTTTTGTCGCTGTTTTCTGAGTGAAGTGACTCCACGTCCAATACCTTTAGACTGTCTTCGTAGCTCGGTGGAGGCTGAAGCATACATAATCTTGTTCTTTGTGTACTTTGCAGCTATCCAGGTTCCAAGGGTGAATTACAAGTATAAACAAACACCCTAGTAGTGGGCGGGTGGGGCACTCTTGGACTTTGCTTGACTGCACTTTTGAGATCAACTCGGTACAGTTTTCCAAGGCTGTGCTTACAAATAAACTTGCCAACCTTTTCAAGTAAACTCATTAACTGAATTTGAGGTACTATCATGGCAATGAGAATGAAATCTAGCCCTAATTAACAAGAATTTTTTCTCCCTCACAGTTAAACAGCCGCAATAGGGACTAAAAACCCTAACTCTAAAACAAAGCTTTACATTTTACAATAAAAGTTACATTATGCATAATAATTCCATTTTCAATGGCTTTCTCGTAGAAATTCTATCTAAATTTAGTGCCGTAAGCGGACAAGTCGGGAATAAAGTTGATAAAATATTGTACCGAAGGATCGGTTTCGTTGCTGGGTTGTCTGCTAGTGGAAGGTGCAGTTGAGAATGAGCGTCGAGGGTCGGTAGTGATGCTGTACTTCGGTGGGGGCCGAGCGGGTTTGTGAACGGCAACGGTCGACTTGGCTCGTTCCAACCGAACCATCTGTGCCTGCGTGGGCGGAACAACGCTGCTTCGACACCGCTGAGGTCGACCTGCCTCAAGACTGGTCGTTCTTCTGTCCGAACACTCACTGACAATACTGAGGTACGGGTCGGATATGACTCGGTTTCGATTCGGCAAGAAGGGCGCCGTCATTTTGCGCAGACACGGTTTGAGACAAAGTCCGTAATAATCGGTAGGTCGGTGACAGAAGAAGACGAAACAACAGATAATCGGTAAACAGCAAATGCATATAAGGACTACAGTGAAAATGAGTTGCATTCTTGTTGACTGAACTCCGAGCCGGCAAGCAAGTTTTATAGCAAGCCTAGTCATGCACAGACGAGTTTAAGCAGAAAGCTGTTTATATTAGATTAGACAGGGCAATTGCAGTGCGTCAGTGCCGATCACGCCCTCGGAATTCAGTAAATGAAAGTTATTCGAGAGAAAGACATTGTTTTGCTACGTAATATCCGGTCTGAAACTTTATTTACGCCGCCAGACTAATTCACCGACAGACACACTTCTGTTTACGAGCTGCTTCCAATTGCTTCTTTCGCTCCATTATTTTCCTGAGTCGGCGCCAGTAGTTGGCCAGGTAGGTGCCCAAATCGCGTTTCTCCTTTTTGGGAAAGTCAACACCCTGGAGGTAGCGAGTATCGTCAGAGAGGGCTTTGCACTGCGCGAGTGCACACAGAAACACAAGCAGCCAAAGGTAAGTCATATCCTCGAGTGACTCTGCTCTCTGACGTTCTGCTCTCAATTATCCTTCTTATATCGACCTATGTGGGTGGACCATTCATCTTAATTAGCGACAGCAAAGCTGTTTTGCTTGGAGACCTCGGCTTAAGGAGCCGGCCATAAATTTCGAAACTCAGCAATGCAATATTTCGGACACCCGGACTTTCACTAAGAAGTTTGGCCAAGTTTAGCCAACCACCCCCAATAAAACCTAAAAAGCTTCGAAGTTTTGGGCTACCCCCCACTCGAAAAAATGTTCAATGCCAATTTTGTTAGTAAACAAGAATATACAGGGTGTGCCAAAAAAAACAACCCAGCAGATTTTTCGCTGTAGCAACCGCAAATCTCAACCGATTTGAACGAATCCTTTTTTAAATGAAAGATAAATAAATTCTTGAAAGATTGATGTACCGCTTATTAATGTACTCTGCTTGGTTCCCGAGATATTCACTCTCCAAGTCAAAACTGTGATTTTGGCAGTGAACAAGAGGGATTTTTTATTATTCCGCTGCACTTCGTAATAAAACGATTCCTGCTACTGCTGAGGCCTATTGGAGGCTTTACTGGTGACACATAAACTCGGTCCACTTCAACAGTAAAGTGTCATTAGCCCCCAGCAGTAGGACTCTGCTTTATTATGAAGTGCAACGGAATCGCTCTTGTTCTTTGCCAAAATCTGTTTCGACTTTGAGGGCAAATATCTCAAGAACTAAGCAGTGAATCTCAATAAATTTTGCACCAATCTTTGAAGAATTTATCAATCTTTCATCCAAAAAAGGATTCATTCAAATCGGTTGAGATTCATGGTTGAAAAACTAAAAAATCTGCTGGGTTGTTCTTTATCACTCTTGTTCATTGCCAAAATCTCTGTTTTGACTTTGTGGACAAATATCTCAGGAACTAAGCAGGCTAGCTCAATAAACGTTCCATCAATCTTTCAAGAATTTATCAATCTTTCATTCAAAAAAGGATTCATTCAAATCGGTTAAGATTCATGGTTGCAAAAGTAAAAAATCTGCTCAGTTGTGTTTACTACTCTTGTTCACTGCCAAAATCTCTGTTTTGACTTTGAGGGCAAATATCTCAGGAACTAAGCAGGCTATTTTAATAAGCGACTGATCGGTCTTTCAAGAATTTATTTATCTTTTATTTAAAAAAAGATTCATTCAAATCGGTTGCGATTTGCGGTTGCTACAGCAAAAAATCTGCTGGGTTGTTTTTTTTTGGCACACCCTGTACATTTAGTTGGTGGTGTATATCCTGTTTGTTAAGGTGCAAATTGGACACAGCACTACTACCATACATATTTCCTTCGCGACTACCGCTAAATTCCCAATTAATCTTGATTCCCATACAATTCCCAGATGACTCATTGGGCTGGGCCCGAATTCTAGCTGATTCGCACAACGTTTTTAAACATGCACTATACGCCATTTTAATTTCCAGACCTGCGAATCATGGACATATTTCATCATCATTGATTTTTTGCTTTTGGAATTCGTACAATGTAGGATTCCCAAATTCCCAAACGTACTCCATATGGAGTATTGTGATTTAGGGGGAGTATAACAGTGCGGTCTCATTTTTAGCCGAAAAATTGCGATTTTTGAGCATTTGCCCAACCAGCCCCCTCTGAAAATTTTCGCTCAGATCCCCGGCCGGCGCCAGACCGCCCAACCCGCTTCCCCCTTCGGCGGATGACCTGTTACATGAATGACTACAACTACTACTAGAGAACGAAATTAGTTTGGCTTTGTAGACTCTAAATATAGTGTTGGTCAAAAATGAGTGCCTGGCCTTTTTTACCGTGTTTATTCCAATAACCCAACTATTCCAATAATCTGCGTCCTCCAATAAGCCATCTGTCAGCGAAAGTTTGGCAGAAATGGGACGCGGCTCCAAATCAGTCGCGCACGGCTTATTAGAAACCAGCATGTCCTATGAAAATGGTGTCAACCAACCACAGCTAATAACTTGATTCGTAAGGCATGAATCAAGTGTAAACCAAAAGACGACTAAATCTTTTAGAGTTTCTGCTAACATTTTGGTTGAAACAATGCCCCAACCCTTTTGTTTTGGCGTTTTTTGATACCCAAAATCAACCTGAAATAAATTTGCGTGGCCTTCTTTTGAGCTACGTGTATGTGAAAATTAACTGGCTTAATGGTAACTTCAAGTATCTGTCATTCAGTCAATTTTGCTCTCGTCTAACACATGATAGAAATGCCATCATTTCACTTTTGGCATTGGTAATTTTGTACCATCGCTGAAAGTAAAATACCGGTTCCTACTAGAAGGCTGGCCGCTTCAGGGATTACAGTCAATATAAAGATTGGTCAATCTGTAAAATTTGGGAAAGATTGGAAGAAGTGTTCGTGAGATGTATATGCTAATATGGGTAATCTGTGTCAAATTTCATAGTCACAAAACTTCGAAACTTTCTCTAAGGGGGCGTGCAAAAATTACGTAATGGCATGAAGGGGGAGGGGGGTTCGCCAAAAGATTACTATTCATTACGGTGGGGGGAGGGGGGGTTGGCGACTTCATTACGTAATTTTTTAAAGTGCAGAAATCACTAAAGTGGCCATAATTTTTAATTGTTTTGATGTACAGTACATGTAAATTCGCTGAACAAAGTCAAATTTCCCCGACCAATCAGAGTGAGAACATTCTAACAAGGCTCAGAATTTTTAAAAATTGGCTCTGAAAAACGCATTTAAACGGTATTCTGAGGGTAAAATTTCATTTTGAGGGTTGTAGTAGTTGTGGAAAGTCAGAAGTCCCATTTTCAAAAGGGTGGTGTGTAAAGCTCTGACAGGGCCCTTTGGGCGAGAGAGGATTCTACTCCTATCATTTTTTTCCCTGACTGGACACCAAATTCTCTGACTTTTCGGGTCCCGCACGAACTCTGGCTTATGACTATCGATTATCAGTCAAGCAATATTGAAGCAGCCCTAAAATCCAGTATAAAACACTTTGGTTTCATCTTTAACAAAACGCCAGCCAATGAATGATGGCTTCTATGTAAAACTAAGACTATACGTACATGTACGTAGTTGTAGCTCGTCAATAAAGAAAACTAAGAAAATTATCAATTGTTACTGTATACAGATGCTATTCTAATAAGAACGTCATTTTACATAGAATTGAACGGAAAATTTTCGGCTCTAACTCTTCAAAAAAATTGAAATTTCGGGGGGGTAGCCAAATTATTACGTAATTAGGGGAGGGGGGTCAGGAAATTATTACGGGCGATTATCAGGGGGAGGGGGGTCCGAAAATGGGCAAAAATACCATTACGTAATTTTTGCACGCCCCCTAAAGACCAATTTGTCTTAAGAAACTCGGGTGGCGCTGACACTTTCTAAATCGCTACCAATCACATAATTAGACTTTGGTGAAAAAAACAAAAAGTTGGTGCGATTTAGAAAAGAAATTGCCGGATGGTAAACTATAAATCCGCCTTAAAATACCTGTATAAACAAACACAACGCAGCTATGCAATCAAATCAAGTATTTCGTGCGTACGTACAGTACATATGATTCAGTCTAATTCTTATATAGCTTGGCAGCGCTATGTTGTTGTGTAGTACTAGTTTGTATTCGTTTTGGCCACTCTTAGTATTGTGGCCGTCGGTCCTATTGGCACTGATGAGCTGCTGTAAAGGAAAGAATTCGGACAATTCAAGTGAATCGGATAGAAATATAGAGCAAACGACTGTAAGTCCCCATGTTTTCTCACCTTTTGCGTGCATCTGCGATGAGACTTTGCAGGAAGAAGCAAACAAAGAGAAGGAGAAAAGCAAGAGCAGTTCTAGTTCCGGCAACAAAGACGCGTCCGACGACAAAGCGGCGCCACCACAGAAAACGCCGTCGCCACCGCAGAAACCGCCGAACAAGGACACGAAACTTCCTCCAAAGAACAAGAACAAGAGAGTACCGCCACAACCACAACCACAACCACAACCACAACCACAACCACCACCACCCACGGAACCAAACAAAGTCAAAGCTGTAGCAGACGACCCAATCAATAGCAAAGCATTAGTGTCCGAGCTACATGCCCCACTGCCACAAGAACAGCAGCCGAAGGGTCGTCAAGCCCAACCGAAACAGAAAGCAGAAGCATTACTTCCTGAAAACGATCAATCCGTGCCATCTGTAACGCTGATACCAGTGGAAGCACGACCAACCGGACCGCCACGTCTCCAATCCCAACCGACACAACCGATGGGCAGCCAGCCACGACTCAGCTTTCCCAGTCCTCCTCCGTCTAGACCTCTCTACGCTCAGCAGGCATCGGTCGGCTCTTCCTGACTCATCTCCTATTTTCTCTGTCTGTCACTCAAACACTTTACTGTATACTAGGTTTCCGTACTGTACTGACTATTCACTAAACACTATTACTGTTCTTCCTACGCACCGCACCCAACTCAACAACTGCACCTTACACAGGGAAAACGTCTTTTGAGATATGGTTACTGCCATCTGCTAATGTACAGTTAGAGATCGCATTAACCGTGCCTTGTAATCGCATTAACCGTGCCTTGTAATCGCATTAACCGTAGTTTGTCATCGCATTAACCGTGCCTTGTAACCGCATTAACCGTAGCTTGTCATCGTATTTAACTATCGTAAGACGGTCTGTCTACAAAGATCTCATTAGCACATCGTTAATACGTTAAATACGAATCAACCAAAGCCATTCCAGAACGCAGTGCTGACTGTTGTAGCACGGTTAACGTGATCTGCTAATGCGATTGTTGCAGATGATCTGTAAATGTACATTTCAGATCTCATTTAACGCATCATCAGTCAGAGGCGCCGCGCCGCATTATCACATCGTTACTACGCTAAATGCGATCTTGTTATGCGATCTGTAACTGTACGTTAACAGATCGCAGTAGCCGTATCTCAAAAGACGTTTTCCCTGTGTTAGTACTAGCGCGTACAGTGTGTACCTCACCTACAACTACATTGTATGTAAACAACTATCTGAACTTAAATCTGTCCGAAGTAACGAAAAGTTTGCTGCAAGAATCTAAAAGCGTCAGATCAGTTTTGTCGGTAACGGTATGCATGTTCTAGAGCTTATGCATGTGATAAAATTAGTAAAACATGTATATTCACACAATTTGGATGCAGGCAGATTGCAAATCTCAAAAGTGAATCTAACTGCGTCGCTCGCTTGCTTGCAACAGACCTTGACGCTGACGGCGACGGGCGGGCGCTCAATAGTAGTGAGGTCGGTACTGATTGGTTGGTCGAACGACAACGAAGCCTGTTAATTGGTCAAGTACTCGATTGCGCTCGTTCGTTGCTTTCGTTGGTTACTACGACCTCTACAACACAAGGTAAAAGACTTTCTTTGTTCTCACATGATGCTTGCAGTACACTAAATGTTTAATAAAAAAAGACTATTTTTAAGCTGCTTAGCAACTTAGCTTAGGTAAATGTATAGTTTCCGGGCGTAAAATCAGGAACCGGCCCCAGATTAAAATTAATACTTTTAATGATCATAACTTATTATAAATTAACAAGTTTTATCGATAAATATCGATTATCGATTATTTTTTGGCAAAATTCCAAAATCGTCATGTTGCATATCATTTGAAAGCCCTTCGCCTGACGAGTCTAATGATCACTAAATCAGCATAGGGCACGCACCGGGAGGCCTGTTTTGCCAAATATAAAAGTACCCCTAGAGACGCATCAGTATTGGCACGCTCCGGAGGGCCTGGTTTAAAAACATAAAAGAACCCCAAGGGGACGCATCGGTATAGGGTACGCTCCGGAGGGCCTGGTTTAAAAACATAAAAGTACCCCTAGGGGACGCATCAGTATAGTGATAAGTACCCCTAGGGGACGCATCAGTATAGTGATAAGTACCCCTAGGGGTATTTTTATATTTGGAAAACAGGCCCTCTAGAGCGTGCCTATACTGATGCGTCCCCTAGGGGTATTTTTATATTTGGCAAAACAGGCCCCCGGGGCGTGCCCTATGCTGATGTAGTGATCATTAGACTCGTCAGATGAAGTGCTTTCAAATGATATATAACATGGCCATTTTAGACGATTTTTAAACTTTGGAATTTTGCCAAAAAAATAATCGATAATCGATATTTATCGATGAAACTTGTTAATTTATAATTAGTTATGATCATTAAAAGTATTTATTTCAATCTAGGGTCGGTTCCTGATTTTACGCCCGGAAACTATACATTTACCACTTAGCATACCTACTGAAGAATTTGATAGTTTTGTGTGAGTGTTTGTAGTAGCGAGTTATCGAGTGGTTGCGTGTGTACGACATTACTAGTAAAGCCTCCACCTTCCTTTCACTACCTACCTACATCCTAAAATTCTGGGCTCATTTGCGTTCCATGGAGCGTTTGATTTTTTTATTAACTAACAACAGGAGTTTATAGGTAGGGTAGGCCGGGGTAATTCGGCACAGGGGGAATTCGGCACAAAATTTTTCATTGGAATATTGTGCCAGAACGAAAGAAGCTAGCTGAGTGTTTATTGCTTCTTTATAAAGCTTATTGTGTGACGATGTTGTGTGCAAAATATTGGCTCTGTACCTCGAGTCAGTCTTGAGTCACACTGTGACTCACAGGCAATCATTTGGCACTCGCTCGAAAAAGTCAATTTTCGAAGCTGAATAAACCTAAAACTATAAGAGCTCGGTCAGATTAAAAATCTGCGATTAGGTTGGTTTCATACAAATATCTTTTCGTGAAAATTTCACTGAAATCGGTGCAGTAGTTGTTGAGAACGAAATGGGGCAAAATGGCACAAATGGGCATGCAGATTTTGACATGGATTTTTTTATAAAAACTTTGTTCAAAAACGGTTATTTTTGCTTAGTCTATGTATTTAAAGCATCACCATGCTGATTTACACAGTAACATGTTGTTTTACGTTAATTAATTAACTTATTAATCATTTTAATTAATTAATCAAAAATTGTTAATCAACTGCAATTTGCTTATTTTCCTGGTGAGTAAGCCTTTAGCAGTGTTAATAGGATGAAAACATTGACATTTTTTACACGAAGGCTCGATTTAGCATATTTTTGTGTGCATGCAAATTACGCATTTCTTCAAGTACTCTTACATATACAAAGTAGGTTTTCTGCTTGAAGCAAAAACTAGAGACCTTCAAACAAGAGCTCCATGAAAGTATAACGCTAGAACTCTTCGTTTTTTTGTCATTTTTTTGCTTGTTTTTAGCTCTAAAACGCTATTTGGGCAGCATAAAATAATTATTTTTAGCCTCAGTACTGAAAAAACATGCTAAAAACGGATATCCAGGCGTTTTGGAGCTTTTTGAAATTTGGGACTCCCTCTGGGCGAAACCCCCTCGATCCCCACCTGAGGAAAACCCCCTACCCCCCTCCCCCAGGTCGGCTCGGAGCCATACATGGGCCCGTGGGTCTGCGGGGTTTGCCCACCCCCCAACTTGGGCTCGACCCCCAAACGACCCCACCCACCCACCTGAAGCCGACTTTTGTTCCTGACCCCACCCACCAAAATCGCCGCGACCCCCCCAAACCGGCAGGCCTACCCCCAAATTTTCGGATTTTGACTACCCCAACCCATTTTTCCGGCCCATGTATGCCCGGAGCTGTTACATGTATGATTTCTACGAATCGTTTATCATACAGGGAAAGTGCCTGAATAACCGTTCCACTGTATTGTGTTTGCAGCCAAATCTGTGATCGTAATCAAGCCGGTCAGCTTTGAAGCCGCAGAATGACTGACAAACTAAATCGTTTGACCACAAGAATGGAAAAAGGCACGTACGTTGAGCGCTACTGTTTTTTGATGTTTTAAAGGGTGATTGGGTTGGTCCAGGATTTGTAGGTGGGGAAACCCCGCACGCTTCGGCCAACAGTATACGGTTGGCAGTAATTCCAGCGTGGTGGTTTCGCTAAAGTCGTTCAGGGTGTATGTGCTTGTGTGAAATTAGATTTAAATAGCAAAAACAGGCTGGCGATAAAATGGGAGGTGTAATGGAATGGCGTCAACGTGAATGCATCCTGTTGTACTACGTACGTACGTGCGTACCATTCATACTACCGGCACAGTTGTACTACAGTAGTGGTTTAGGCCGCAAAGCTGCTCTGCGCGTGCCTTGGGCCCTACGCAAGTTCATCCACTCGGCGTGACAAGTTCTTGTCGCTAAGATTTGGTCGTCGGCACAAAGCCCAACCCAGACCACGAAGGCCGGTGATGGCTAGTAGCTAAATAGGAACCGACTGGAGCTGCCAATGCACCTGAGCTACAATAGCAACCACACATGTGTTGGGACAAACGGAATCGGGCACAGCTACTACTGAGACCCGCCCGGACTGACACTCCATGGATTCCTACTACATTTCTGATGGATGTTCTTTGCAGAACGGGAAAAGATGGAACATCAGCTGCGCAAGATAAGACGGCATGCCGCAAAAGTATCTCAGGAGTTTGAAACTGGTACAGACAGTTACTTTCATGTGTATCCCTTTTTCACCGCACTGAGAGTCCAGCAACCGTGCATGTGACGCATCATCGGTCGGAGGGGAACGGGTTTGGGGTAGACATGGGCTAGCATTTTAGTTTAGGGGTGTCTGGCGGTTTACTCACTCAGCATCAACTTGGGTTCGACGTACGTAATCCAAACCCACTAATCAGATTCAGAGTTTTTCCTGGACGTATCCACCAAAGTGACTGCGACTTCCAAATCGGTAAATTTCTAAAACCGCAAAATTTCCCGATTTTCACCAGCAATGAAGGAGCAGGTAAAATTGTTGTAATGAATAGTTGTAAAATTTCCGAAAAGTGTCAAAAATTTCCGCCGAGTGGTCCTCGGCCGTCGATATGAAGGGGTACATTGTAAGCCCCGAACCCCTCACCGGCTCATGATATGTAGGTATGTGACTGTGACATTAAACCAAATTCTACGTTTGCGTGCTAAAACCGCGTGTCTAGGCTTTTTAGGATTTTGAAATTTTTTTCACTTTGGACCCGTATCTGTCTGGTAAAATACACTCCCTCTATTTGTCTCGGACTTGTTTCGTATGTGCGATAGAATAATAACCTTTGCTATCAATGACTGAAATTGGCACTAACTTGCGTTGTTAACTACTTTACCTAGGAAAGCCTATGGTAGATATGAAATTTTAACTTTGATCAAAGTCAGTTATTATGAAACAAGCCATTATTGAGCCAAAACAACCTCTAAGATCCACTAAATCATCTTAGGGCAGTGTAAGTAAACTTAAAACTGCGTAATCACTCCAAAAGCCACTCAGTAGATACGTACATATGTACGGTACCGCCAGGATACTACAGGGATATTACAGGGCTTTTCCATAATTGGCTGATGTAAATCCGTGATGCTTTACCTATGCAACTCCTCCCCTACGGACGGAAAGGCTCTTTGTCAGATGCGTAGATGGACAAAGATGCTAGAGAGAGACATCGCTTATGTGTAACTGAGGTTTGTAATTTTAGCTCAACAGGAACGAATCAAGTCAGAGGAAGATCTGAAACGCATGCAAGGTTTTCTTTTTGACGTGCTCGACGTGGCAATGACTGATCTGTGGTTGGTTTAGCGTGTCTGAGCACTGTGCAGATGAAGACCAAGGGTGCAATGGAGGAACACCAGGAGTAACAACGAGCGCAGTCAGTGCAGAAAATTGCGTAGCCTCTCGTTTCAGATGGCTGGCGTTGTTGGCGGAAGAGCGCGAGGAGATCGATCAACTGGAGGCACAGCTGAACGAAGTGCAGCAACGACGTCGCAGACACATGTATGTCAGTCGATTCTGTACGCTCACTCACTACCCCTTCATACTGTACATGTAGTAGCTGGGGTAACCCCCCGCCCCCGACCTAGGCCAGACCCCTCGATCGTCCATCCAGAGACGATTTTTCGGACCCCCTCCAATTCTTCTGACAGCAATTTTTCCAGCTAATTTTTCCAATTTTTTAGAATTTCAGAGACACTGAAATTGCTACAATCACCCCTGTAAAACACCACTTTAAGACAGATTAGCGATTTTTGACGATTTTTAGCCCAAAATTGCGATTGATTTGTTTGCGATTTTTGAGAGTTTTGGTACCCAACCCCCTCCCTCAGAATTTGAGCTCAGAACCCCTCCGTCCGACGCCAGACCCCCAACCATTCATGGGCCAGGGGGGTCTGGGGGTTTGCCCACCCGCAACTTGGGCTCGACCCCCAAACCACACCACACATCCACCCTGAAGCCAACTTTTCTTCCTGGACCCACCCACCAAAATCGTCGCGACCCGCCGATCCGATCCGTTCCGATCGGATCTAACGAGAGGACCGTACATACAAGTACGGCCTTGCGATCAGACCCAGTGGTCCATTTCGTAGTCTTGAGTCAGTGATCGTCATATCGGACGTGTTGCCATTCTTTCACTGCCAGCCACTCCTAACCATGCTGCTGGGTCACCAGGAGAGCGCCCGGCCTGCTGACGTCGTGATGTTGTCAGCTCACGACGGCCGCTGGTGCCCCGTATGGCTACCCCTCCGGAATTTTTAGGAAGAATTTTGTATGGAAAATTATAATCAAAGTATGCCTAGAGCATATATGTAACAGGTCATCCGCCGAAGGGGTGTGGGGGTTGGGGGTCTGGCGCCGGCCGGTGGGTCTGAGCCAAAATTTTGGTACGGGGTTGGACACTGAAAACCATACATGTAACAGCTCCGGGCCGACCTGGGGGGAGGGGGGTAGGGGGGTTTTCCTCAGGTGGGGGGTCGAGGGGGGGTTTCGCCCAGGTGGGGGGTCCCAAATTTCGAAAAGCTCCAAAACGCCTAGAAATGCGTTTTTAGCACGTTTTTTTCAGTAAGGACGCTAAAAATCGCTATTTTAAGCTGCCAAATAGCGTTTTAAAGCTAAAAACAAGCAAAAAATGACAAAAAGAGCTTCCAAAAACACCGATTTTTCTTAAACTAGACGCCATTGCGCGCTTCGCGCGCATAAGAAAGTTGATCGTGATACAGGCGTATGTAATGTGATATATGCTATAAAAAGCTGATCGTGACACATGCGTACATGCTACGCAGGATATAAATCTTGTACCCCCACCCCCATGCGAAGCTAGGCAAAGTTTTTGGACCAACCCCCACCCCCTCACCGAACTTCGAAAATTATGGACGCCCCCTACTGAATTTTCCGTTTTCTTGCTGCACAATTTTTTGTTGTTTTTCAAGTTTCCAGCAGATTAGGCCGATTAGGCGATTTCACGTAACAAAACTGTGTACCACATCACACCGCTTGTCCGTACCGCATCGATTTTTCGAGCAGGCGATTTATGTACTGGCCCATACAAACAAATATCTGAACACCGCAATCATATGCTTCACATGGCTGTAGTTACATGCCACAAAGTCAGCGTGAAATTTGAAACAAAATGTAGGCCCACAAACAAATAACTGAACACCGTAATCATACGCTTCACATGGCTGTAGTTACATGCCACAAAGTCAGCGCGAAATTTAAAAGTGGCCAAAACGAAATCATTAATACTGTAAACGGAATTCCAATTCTAAAATAGCATAGCGGCCGTCATGCGGTACGTCTACCGAATCGTTTAGTTCACACCCAAACGACGTCAAAGAGGACACCAACTGCTATGCACATCATTCGCATAGCATCGCGAATATTGCACCACAATCATCATGGATCGGGTGCTAACCGCGGTATTGAATAGCTCAAGTTTTTGGGTATTTTTTTTAATCAACAAGTATCAAGTAGGTAACTGTATTACATTGGCATTGGCAGTATATTAATCTGTGCAATCCTATACACTGGATAAACAACTAATGCTTAGCTAACTTACCAGTCACATCTGCACTATCATCACTGAGGAAGGCACTGAGCACACGTTTTACACCTTTTTTTGCTTCTCTAGCTTCTTTAGATTCTGCTGGATATTCACTCATGAGTCTTCTTCGCAGATGTGTCAGTAGGTCACCGAACACATTGAGTCCAGTCCATTCATCAGGGTTGTTGTTTTTAGGGTCTCCTAGTCTGTGGCCACTTCCCCACAACTTGTCTGCACATGCTTCCACCAGTCTGGTGCCACATGTCAAGAAAAGTTGATGGCGTAGTTCTGAGTTTTGCCTGAACTTTGCCTCATTGGCTACCTCCAGCTGCTGTTCAGGTTCAGCGAACTTGTACCACTCCTGCGTGGTGTCTGGCCAGTGAATCTGTTCACCTAGCCTCTTTACTGAAGCTGCATCATTGCTTTCTTTCATCTGCTGCTCTGTCTTCTTTTTGCCACAATGCCTGGCCTTTTTGACGAAAAGGTACTGCTCTGTGGAAGTGAAAGTCTCTCCATCCACAACAAACTTGCAGTGGTAGTGATTTGAGAAAACAAAGCTTTTGGTAAAGAAGGCAGTGACATTGTTGCCATACTCAGTGTGCAGTCTGTCCTTAAGCTGTTGTTTTTCAGGTGGCAAAAGCACTGCTGAACTCCTAGCTACCTTGCTGTAGCTTCCTTTTGGCAAATGTGGTGTCTCGATATGAGCTACTGGCCGCTCTTGTCCTTCCTCAGCTGGTACTTCATCGATTAGGACCGTGACTACCACCTCAGCAGTCTTGGCTTCTGGTGGATTGCAGTGTTTACTGTCATGTCCTTTTTTGAGGCACCGCTTGCACCAGCGCTCCATTCCCCAGTACCAGATGTTGATTTTCCTCTTCCTGACCATGGATGATTGGTACCAGGCGCTTCGCGCGCATAAGAAAGTTGATTGTGATACAGGCGTATGTAATGTGATACATCCACTTATAAATGTTTTTGGGTTCCTACGTAGTCCAGCTACATTAAGAGTGGCCACAGTAAGCACTTCCATTAGTCTTTTGACAGTTTAGACACAGAACTACTACCGTATAGTGCTGTTTATAGTACCCGGGTACTATATATGGCACTTAGGGTTTTGTGAAAATAAAATTGAATCCATTTATAGTACCCGGGTACTATATATGGCACCTATGAAATCTGCTCTATAAGAAACTAACAATAGTATGTGAAGTTATTTGCTCAAATTACCGATTTGATGTAAAAAATAGGTTATGTGCATGCATCAGAACCTCGTATGATTGCATTATCTACTGTTTTTCTTCATACAAACAAGGTTTACCACCAAAAATACTGTGTTTTTCGCACATTTTGTATTTATACCAGCTCATTTCAGAATAAAAATCTGTCTCCATTTATAGTACCCGGGGTACTATAAGCGGCACTTAGTGCCATTTATAGTACCCGGGGTACTATAAATAGGGGGGTACTATAAACAGCACTATACGGTACTATCTTCTTCTGTAAGCCCTCGCTTCATGCATGGTCACCGAAAACGTTGAGACCAGTCCACTGTTCTGGAATGTTGTTCTTGGTGTCTCCAAGTCTAAAGCCGCTACCCCAGAGCTGGTCTGAGCAAGCTTCTACAAGCCTGGTACCACAGGTCATGAACAGCTGATGGCGCAGTTCTGGATTCTGCCGATACTTTGCTTCATTGGCCTCCTCTAGTTGCTTTTCAGCAAACTCGTACCAGTGCTGAGTGTTGTGTGGCCAACGAATCTGCTCCCCTAGTCTCTTTACAGCAGCTGCATCTTCTGTTTCTTTCATCTGTCT
>JASANB010003047.1:0-21716 GCA_030248155.1 Sabatieria punctata | reverse complement strand
GAATATGTATCAGCAGTATATTCATTCTGTTCACAATCCACTTGGTTTCTGCTTTGTTCAAAATTTTTCGATTCTCTTAGATCCGTTCGTTTCTAGCTACCGTACTCGACATAGTGTTTGGTTTTTCAACACAAAAACATCAATCTGTCTACATACTACGGTAGCCAATTTTCAGAGATGGAATGGAAGTGGCGTAGCGGCGCTGCTGTTTTTCGCTAAAGAGTCGCAATTGTGGGACTATCCCCGCGCATTAGCGAAAACCTAACTGATTAAGCTGAGGCTAAGATAGATCCTAGAAGTACGTTTAAGTTCATCCTAAGCCTAATCCCCTATCAATGTCGAAGCTTAAAACCTGATCACAGCGCTGAACAGAAGCTGTTAACTTCCAAATTGGTGGGGGTAGTGTCGATGTATCAAAATCGCAGCATCAGTGCGTCATGCATAAGTGAAATGCATGCACGCTGCTTCCCTCGCAATTCGCCAGGGAAACCTAGCCTAGCCTGTACAAGGTATAGCTGGGTTTTCGGCTGGGGGTATTTTTCTGATCCAAAATAGGGTTTCAGGGCTATGCCCAAAGGGGGTTTCAGCCAACTTTTTTTGGTGTCCGAAAGTGGGTTTCAGCGACCTTTTTTTGGCTCAAAACAGGGTTTTGAGGACTAAGAATCGGGTAAAAATCCTGTCTGAAGTGCAAGTGAATATATCTGTATCCCTGGTATACTGTGGGCAGGTATTGAGAAAGTGTACTTAGGTATTAGGTACAGGTATTTGAAAAATACCCAATCAGGTATCAGGTATTCATAAAAATACAGGTATCATGTATTAGGTATCAGGTATTTTGCAGTGAAGCTAAAATCCGGATTTTAGATGAAATTCGCACAAAATGCCAATTTAGGGCTCTAAAATAATATAAAATATATAACAGCTAAAATAAATTTAGTTACAGTACAGTCATAATATAATTTTTTCGTTGTGAAACTGCGCAAAATGCCAAAATCTATTATCAAAATTATCGCAAGGGTGCGTACGTAATTGCTAGCCAGATTCATATATGGCTGTGTTGATCTACGCTGGTCATAGTAAGGCTTTTAAGTATAAAACCTATTCCACGCGTTTTTTCTTATTTGTCTTCGCCTCTACTCAATGCCTTGCTCAGAATTTTGCAAAGGAAGTGGTAAATTTTGAGAAGGCGAGAAAATTTTGAAAAAGTTGACTTCAAAAACGCTTTTAAAAGCATTCTGAGTATTAGGTCAGCAGAAATTCTCAGTTTATGTAGTATGAAGAGGCCTAGTTGGGCTGTTGCCCAACAAGAGTGAGAAAATTTTGAAAAATTAGTCTTAAAACACACTTTTATAAATGAACTCACTGGTCTAAAATTACCACTTAGTGCCATCTGTTTGTACCTGATACCCAGTCAAAAAATAAAAAAATACCCAAAATCAGGTAGGTACAGTTCAAAAGTACCCGATCAGGTATCAGATGGGTATCAGGTGGGTATTGCAAATCTACCTGATAATCAGGTACAGGTACAGGTATACCTGTTCCACAGTACCCTGGTAAATTGGCCATTCTTCACTGATTGGTTGTTTACAGACAGGTTCTGAAGAAAGATGAATGATCCAGTCCAGGACAGTGATCCCGCAGCACTACTAAGCTGTAGTAGCGAAGAAAGTGAGCAGTACGCGGCTAAAGCTACATCCGCTGGTGACAATAACTCCACTTCTTGTTTTCCTTTTCATCCAATAATGTTTACATAAGGATATTACACATGCACAGTGATATTGACCTGGTTTCCACAATTGTTTGCGTTGCATTAAAGTGCAGCTACAACCCTCATTCACTCTAAAATGTGCATTAAACATATATGAGAGCAGGCGAAAGCACAGTTACAACCCTCATTCATTCTTCTTTATTCATTCCTCATTCACTCAGAGCAATTCGACACAACGAGCGTCCGTATCAATATTAGCGGCAATGCAGAATAAAAGTGTACAGCTATCACAGTTTACGTTTTACGAAATATCCTAATTTTGAGCGCGCTGTAGTTTATGAACAAGTTTTCTTCGCTGTCTGCCTGTCTTTGACGGAGTTCGTTTCACAGTTCAAATGCTAACATGTATGGTCAAGTTGTGCAATATGGCCATGATTAGCTGATACTAACCCCGTATTCTTTGCGTTATTTTCTTGTGCGTGTATTACTAACCGGCGAGGGCCTACATCCCTCCGCGTGTCCTGGGCCTGGCCGAAGGCCTCCCTCAGTTGTTGTTTCTCGCTACTACGGTGAGGGCAGTGTAATTAACGTTGTGACGCGCTGCCAGAATAAACATGATGTTTAAGAGAGCGGTGTATGTGTTTAGAAGCGATAAGCTATTCATTTTTAGCCTCCTTACTGAAGAAATTGTGCTAAAACGTATTTGAAGGCCTGTTGGAGCTTTTTGAAAATTACCCCTTCTGGATCTCCGAACCCGCGTGTCTCTTGTGTGGAAAGCCGGCAACCAGGCTTGGACCTACAGGTTCAACTATTTTACTTATTATTATTTTACTTCGTTTTGACGAACACAACCTCTACAGCGTAACTATTCTCGCTTTCGGTCTTCTCTGGCGTTGTACTTGACGAGTGTGTTGTAAATAGTGTTTATTTGTGTGGTAGTCAACTGTTCCAGAGTGCTAGATTTGTGAAACCCAGGTTCACCTCTGATTAAAGTGCCAATAGAATAGCTGATTATGTGCTTGCAGGAGGTGCCAGCTGACACCAATGGTTGGGTGGGACCTCGACCGGTCACCGTGGATGGTGAGGCAGCATGGAGGTGCTCGCTGTGCCCGATGAAAGTTTTCCGCAGACGGCCCCGAGCAACGATAAAAGCGCACTACACACGCTATCACTCGGGTACGAGAAATCAAGTTTGGACTATTGACAAAGTTAGGCACCCTGTTTTATTCTGTCATACCGCCCCTTTTACCCCTTGACGGGTGACAGTGCGCTGCACATCTCACCCATGTATACATCTGTATATTTCTATATACTGTTTTACAAACTGTTTTATGGGTAATTTATTGGAGATGGTGAATTCTCGTTTTATTGACGGTTCGTTTTATTGGACGGTATTTTAGTGAGCGGTTAATGCTCTTGTTTTACTTGATGTTGTTTTGGTCTGACGGCTATTTTAGTGATCAGTTAATGCTCTGTATTCTATTCGGCGTTGTTTTGGTCTGACGGAAATTTTAGTGATCAGTTAATGCTCTTTGTTCTATTTACGTTCCTACCTACTTGACTCCCCTCTCGCTAAAATGCAACGAAGACCTAAAGCGCAGACTAGAAGTCGTCGACAAAGTTTGTTAATCCAGCGTGAAAGTTTGGTATCGAAAATTGTTAACCTGCACGCAACGTTAAAAGAAGTCTCCTACCAAATTACAAACTGTACCGATGCGGCGCTGCAGAGCGACTATTCGGCTAGGGCAGGGCAGGCTAAGGAAGAGTTTGCGCAACTAGAGACAGAATTCTCAGTGCTGAAAGAAGAATTGGCTCCATTACCGCTTGAGAACGAAGAAAAGAGAGAAGCACTAGAGAAAGAAAAGGAGCGAGTTGTGCTGCAGTTGACAGAATGTAGAAAGTTGCTTGGCGTTATTAGGGAGCGCCTTGGGTCAGACCCTTTGTCGGAAACTGGATCATCAAAAGAGTCTGTTGAAACCGTCTTTGAAGCTCCAGCTAGTACTACTGACAGGCTCATTCTACTACTTCAGCAGCAAATTATGAAGTCGAATGATAGATTTCGCAGACAACAAGAGGATTCAGAACGCCGTCATAAAGAGCAGATTGCGCGAAGACACCCGGGTGCGGCGGGCTTTCTCCACTGAATTCATGCGCTAGATGATGATTCGCACCGTGGGAGAGGAGGAATGTAGTGATGTAAAATTATGAAATTTGAATTTCAATTCAATTACAATTAAATTATGGGCTCAGTTTTTAATTTAAATTAAATTAATTAATTGAAACAGTTTTCCATTATTTTCAATTACAATTATATTTGCAATTAAATTATGGAACCACGGGAAATTTTAATTATGCAATTTTTTTCAATTTTTTTTTCAATTTTTTGAAAATTATTTTAATTTTGCTGTTAAAAGACAATGACAGTGACTCAGGACTTAGAAAAATGTCCATGTAAAAGCTTAGAGACACCTGGTTAGACACCTGGTTAGCCTGCTGTCCAACCAGGCGAGAAAATTATATATTGTTGCCTTTTAAAAACGCATAAAGATGGCATTCTGGGGGAAATTTTCAGTTAGTTCATTATTACTATATATCAGTACATAATCTAAAGGTTTCCAGCATTTTTGAGCAACATACCTTCCTAGGTACGTTTGCCAAAAAGGGGGTGTCAGTCAACCCACCATACATCCAAAAATCACTGTTTTGGCTTTTATGAACTACGAAATAAAAAGCAGATCATAAAATATTACAAAACATAGTGAGGTCAGTATAAAGAGGTGACATACTGCATTGGGGATTTGCTTTGGCTATCCAACAATAGCCCATTGTGGTCAAGCTTCCTGGACCACCTTAGTTTCCAACTCCCATAAGTGGGAGGGTTGAAATATGTACACACTTTATCATAGGTTTGGATGCTGTTGACATCCAAGAACATTGAAGAAGGCCGAAATTTGCTGAACAAGTCACACATCATCGTAACAGACAACTACTGTGTACGGTAGACGAGTTTTAGCATTTTGGTTTGTTGCAAATTGCAATCCTTAATTGTAGGCGATTCTGCGGCTGGTTGAAGAGCTGGTGCATTATAAGACGTATTATTTGGGTACGCTGCGAAAGGTACAGAAGATACCAGATGAGCTTCGAGCAGCTACGAAAATTAATGTAGCAACCGGAAAGTGTCACAATGCTAAGAGGCGCGTACCGTTAGTCGCTATTTGATAGTAATGAAATCCATTACAGGAGACTATAAGCAGAGGTGGCACACTATCAACTGCGATGACGGACGGGTTGAACACATGGGAGTTACAGTGAGGCAGGATTACCATTTGGTCCACCTGGTTCACACCATTACGTATCTACGCGACAGAAACTTCGTTATGGTCCGCGCCTCTAAGTCAGGCGGGAGATGGTCTCAGACAGATGTCATGGCGCCGGAACCCTTGCTGGAGTAATGTCCCTAACCTTTTTGCGATTTGTTACACACACAGAAGGAAGACAACAAACCGGCGGACGTAATAGGCTGTGGTCGGACTGTGGACACTAACAAAACCAAGACTGAGTGCCTCGTCTGTTAGAAGATTGGTGGACTCTGTCAACCATCAGTGCTACATGCAGACGATAGAGGAGAGCGAAACGCACCCCTGTTTTATCTACTTCGACTTTAAAACTACTCGGGACACTATGGTTGGAGAGAGCGACTATAGACACGTCCTGCAGCATAAAGTCAACTGCTGCGTTTGCCTGAATGTCTGTGACCTCTGGAAAACTGCTTAGTAACCGCTCGCGACATGGGCTCCAAAAATGGATAATGTTTTTGAAATTCCCCCATTTTAGTGTCCTTTCATCTACAGGGCTGCCCGCTTAGTATGTTATGCCCAATAGCAACACCAATCATTCCTGCAAGTTTCAGAACTGTACTCCTTGTATTACCGAAAAAAAATAAATTTGCGTGGACCACCCTCATTCCTAGTTTTCGGGTCATAAAACCAGTATGAGTCGAAATTTTGGCACTAAACTTACAGAATATTTAGCCAACCATGTTGTTAATTTTTGCTGAAGATTTGAGCCAAATCGGTAAAGAAGTGACTGAGAACGAAACGTTTGAGTGAAGGCCGAAAAAGCGATGGGACATTTTTTTATCTATACTGTATATAGTAATCCGCTCCAAAGCACTCTGCATTACAGACCAGTTGTCATAAAACATTGCAACACTAATTTTAACACGTCAACGTTCGGACGGTTGATTTCCGCGCATCTCCAAACTTTACCATGCGGTTTTTGTTGCAAAGGTTTTAGAGAGTGCCACGGTGTGGCTGCCAAAACAGGTTTGACGTCTCGAAACCGGCCCACACCACACGGTCTAACTGCACAACTGTTACTGCCTGCTTTACTGACAACACCGGCAAAGTGGAGAGGTCCTCCGGGTAATATTCGACCAGCTGACTGACCGTGATTGGCTCGCAGTCCTTGTGCCGTCCCTCGCCTGCCGTGTGCAGGTAGCAGCTGTCCAGAGGGCCCGAGTGCGGAATCTGTCCGACCACCACTGTTCTTCTGGCGTCCACGGAATCAGCTTACCACTGGGTGTGTCCACGAGAACTTCGTCTCTTCCGATCTTTCTTCCTGTTTGCCCTCGCTCGCCTCGTCAGATGGCGCTCGCTCCTCTAACGCAGCCTCCTCCTCTAAGTCAAGCACTTCCTCCAACGAATCAGAAATCGGCTGTTCAGCCATAGCTAGCGTTCGTAGCAAAAGACAGACTGAGAGTAAACTATTTTTGGTTTAAACTTACCTACCGATTTGAGCATAGGCGCTGTAATTTACATAGAGCACGACAAACTCCAATGGTAGGACTTTCACCTTAAAGTTTTAAGATGCATTTTGCGAGAAAGTCAGCGTTGACGGGGCAAGCAGGGTCATCTCACGGATCCGGCTGATATTTATATCTATTAAAATAGAGTACAGTCGAAGACCAACGGTGCATGCGCATGCATGCATGCCACCAGCAACCCCCTGGAACCGGAGCTACACCCCCTCAAATTTGGGTCGGCAGCAATTTTCGGGCTCATTTTAATAGCTCTGACACCCTCCATTTAAACGATCACCCTTCATTCGTTTCTTAAGCTAGGATCCGGACTCGCATATGGCTTTGTAGCTGTTCCAATGGCCTTTCAGATTCTGGTACTCCCGTTTCCAGGTCATAGCTGTTTAACGAGATATTCGCCGAAAACTACGAAATTTCCACAAAATGCCACTCGGTTTTTTTTTGAACAATCATTATAACTTTTTATGCAAAGGCCCTGCCAAGCTAATGTTTTAACAAAAGTTAGGTATGAGTTGGCCAAACAAAATGAGTGCACTAAAGTGTGCGGTTTGGGGGAGAGGGGTGTTTTGGCCTCTCAAAGGTGTTCGAAATAATTTTTTTCCTGCAAAGCTTAGTGGTTAGCATACTGTTATATGCAATTTTGTGTGCTGAGTACGAAAATGCATTCAGTTTAGCTAGATTCGCTCTGGATCGGGAGAAATTGGCGTCCAAAGATGACCCAAAACGCCTCACTACCTTAGTGACCAGGGCCAAGACACTTTTAACTATCATTGGGGATTTGCTTTGGCTATCCAACAATAACCCAGTGTGGTCACGCTTCCTGGAACACCTTAGTTTATGCGCATCCCATTGCCTATAAAACCCTGCTACAACATGGTCCCAATAGAATTTCAACGCTATTACCTCAAATACCCCAAAACATTCGATTTTGGGCATGGTGAAATCAAAGACCCAGAACGTTCAGTAGAACAAGAAGAAGAGGTGGATGATCAACTAGAGCTAACAGATTTACCGTACTGGATCGATTTGGTGGACCCACCCTCAATTACGCCCATAACACCACCACTGCCCCCTACAATCCCATGTGTAGCTCAACCACCTGCAGTTCAACAAATCAACCAATTTTTGGGACGTGGCAATTGTCCCCTGGGTAACCTTCGGGAAAATTTTTTTCATCAGTTCTCCTTCCAAAACGCATTTAAACGGTACTTTTGGGCGAGAAATAAATAGATTTTAACAGTTTTGGTAGTTTGAAGAGACCTAAACCAATTTTTATATTGAATAAGTTAGTATATATAATAAGTGTAGTCATCAAAAATCTGGACAGGCCCGTGGACAGGATCTGGATAGTTGCTATGGTAACTGCGGTTAGGCAAAAGGGGTTATTTGTCTAAATGTGGTTTGTTTGGAAGAAAGCCTTCAACCGCAACTCAAGAACATAAAGCAGCCTTAGTATTGGTAATCAACCAAATTGGTATTGCACACACCATCAAACCATAGCACTTCCTACATAATGTTCTTTGTTCGCTATACAAGGGCAACCAAAAACAAACAGTATCAAGTAAAACCACGTGATGGAACGATTTAACCTATATGGTGCGCACCTACCATCCTTGTGCAAACAGACATTATCGCAACCAGGTAAATAATAAACTTGGCTGTCATTTCGAAAATTCATTGTACAGAGAACGACCACTGGGCTGGGTACTGATAGCGCAGTCGCGAAATATACAGTTGTTTACATAAGTCAATCACGCATGTGACATAAATACATTTACATTAAATTACACTGTCTTGTCGACGTAACGGATGACACGTGGAATTGCATAACCTTCGTATTACACCTACTCCATATGGAGTAGATCCGGATGCGTTTGGAAGGGCCGGCAGCAGGGCCGCCATTATTATTCACATTCACAAGAAGATTGGCCAAATTTCAAGGGCCGAGGCGTGAAGTGTGAAGAAATGTGCGATAGCTTTTGAAAGCGAAGTATTATATCTTCTGAGAGTTGGAACAGTTCTGATGCAGTTCAGGAATTGAGAAAGTCTGAGGTGGTTCAGAGGTGTCAGAAAGGCTGAGGCAGTCCAGAGGTTTAGAAAGTCCCAGACAGTGCAGAGGTTCGAGAAAGTCTGAAGCAGTTCCAGACACTGGATCTGAGGGGCAGAAAATGTTGGAAAATCTGGTTGGTGCGGGTAAAATGCGGCACTGTAGAGGTTGCATTCTCTATTCATAATAATTGGTGCGGGTTGAGGCGTAGCATGACCGGCCTATCCTAGCGTCCGTTCGCAGGACGTAGCCCATGGGCATGCCGTGCTTCAGTAGGTGGTGTGGGTTACGCCTAAGGAAGAACACCAGCCGTCTTAGTCCGCCCGCGTCTATGGTGATCTTGTTAGGGTCTAATTCCAGAAAATGTATATACGAATACACCCCAACGCAATGAGTATTTACCAGGTTGTAGCAAGAACTGTGTGTTCTTGATGTGTGTGAACAATTGCACCCGGAACATCGATGAGAACGCGAATATAGCATTGACCATTGAGGTTACAGTCATGGTTGCAGTTCGATTGACGAACGATTCCGTGCTGTAAAAAGGGCCTATATATATGTATATGTTCCAGTGGCCGAAAGGGCTCCAAATTTAATGTGGAGTGACATGTTTAAGCGTGACTAGCTACCGTAACCCAAGCCGATGATTATTCGTACCAGGTTACCAAATTAATCGCAACTGATTTATCTTTCACAGTATAAAATGGAGTGCAACAAGTCAGAGTGATTCCACTGACACCATCAAGCCAGAAGCTGTCAAAAACCAGACACAAACCGCCTTTCACCTAGATTAAAGGAGACAACAAGCCTACAAATCGGTATCGGCTCAATGGCGCGAAGAGACACGCAAAAACTTGCCAATTCTGCACACATTTCGAAACAAAAAGCGCAATTTACGAGTGCTAAGTTACCGCCGTTACTCACCGTACATCTCAGGACATATGGGCGTATTTTGGTGTGAATAGATGGCTTTAACAACTGACTGTTCTCAAGAGTCACACGCCTAACCAGACAGAAGTCTATTCTTAAGACCAACACTGCATCAATGACTGGTCAGTGGCAGCGCCGCCGGCGAACCAAAGAACATATGCCGATGACCACTAATGACCTAGACGAAATACTATGTCAAATGAGACACCCGCACCCAAGGTCATAATATTTTCATCGATGTAAACATAAAATTAAGGCGCTAGTAGAAACAAACTCACTCAAAACACAAAAAAACTACAGATATACCATAAATCACAACTCCTTTCACATTTTCAGGTTTGTCACAAGACAAAGGAGACATGGTACGATGTCTCCGAAAAAATAGTTTTCAACACACCATTTTCTCATGCTCATCTGATAGCGCAGGTCTGGAGTACTATCTGCCTGAAATTGTATATTCTAATATGAAAGAATGCTTGAGTTGGACATCACCAAATAGGTAATTCAGGTCTCACCTGCCATATCTCAATTGTCTGAATGTCAAAATGATTTTGCCAAAATTACGGCAGATATTCTGCCGCGACTGGCAAAATCTGGATTAGAGAGCAGTTATCAACTATTTCGCATTTTCAGCACAGACTGAATCCGTTAGTTTTTACGATTCAACAATGCAAAGAGAGCCTAATGCTGCCTATCCATCCCATCTGATTCTCCTTCACTAGTAATAATATACTCCTCACATTGCTTTCTGACGCCACAGCAAAGCACGCACGGCCAGATTCAAAGCGTACAATGTAGATTAGAAAAAGAGAAATGTTCTGCAGATCCCCCTACGTTGTGACCGTCAGACGTATTCTTTTGGCCGCGCTGTGCGGTTGTGCCTCTTCTCGTCTCGTCACCTCTAGTGGCGTTTGTTTCGGTCAGCTGTTGACAGCTTACGCACGAATTATGACCCCTGCAGGCTCACTTGTGGCCAGACCTACCGCGTTAGAAGCTCACACGTATATCACTGTTCTTATCGCGTTTCGACCAGGCACATATCGCGTTTCTCGTGGGCACAGCTGTCGCGTTTGGGTGCTCTAACGCGATAGGTGAAAAACCGGTCATTTGGAAAGGGTTAATGTTATAAATCATACATAAATATATGCACAATAAGTTTTGTTTGAACGAGTTTAGTAAACTCTCACGTAAATCGCCCACCAAAAGTTCACAAATTTCAACTGGTTGACATATGTTTGCTTCCGCCAAAACAAGTTCGGAACAAGACGATTGCTGGCAGGATTGCATCCAATTCGCTTGGACAATTTTGAAATCCAAAATGTTGCTGACCGTGAAAAGTGCTCTCTCAGCGTTTGAGAAAAAAATTCGTATCTGGTAATACATTTACAATCGTGATCTATAAATTCAGTTTGAACGCCGGTTTGAAGAAATTGGTCTATTTTGCCGACTTACCCAATTGACCACACCACAGGCATTGACAACCTTCGCAGAAATTCTCCAAAACGTCCTGATTCAGGTCAAGTATGTCGACCAGTTTCTTAATAGTGAGAAACTTACAGTTTTCTTTTATACGTTTGACGTAAAACAAAAATTGGTCCTCGAAGGTCGCTCGTCAAGGAAGTCACATAAAAACAGCCCGCTCGCGGTCTGGTCAACCCGGTTCCTCCGATTAGAGAAAGTGACAAAATGTTTTTAAACAATCTCTGTTACGGTGTATTAACAGAAGAAGGTGTACAAGGCGGAATAATTGTGTGAATTTTTAAATGGAGCTCATCCATAGAAAACCGGGTTTTGGAGGTCTTTAAAAGGCCGCCACTTTAGTCATATTTCAAACTCTGTCTTCTTACCGCTATGGAATTCCTCATCCAGGCCACATTTGAGATGGCAGTGCTTTTGAACCAGCTTACCACTCTGCCCGCCCACCTCAAGTACCGACTGGTAGATTTGGTACATTAAGTGTCCTGTTTGATAAGGACAGCCGAGCCCGTCAAGCACAAATCAGCTTCGGTCGGTCTGGTGCGAACACGCTTCGCTGTAAGTTGTGACAAAAATGTTTTCATTTTTAAACCTCATCCAGTGTGACTCAAGTATTTTCTACCGTACCACCCAAAGGCATTTTACTTGAGGTTTCACTTTCCGCTGCTTCTTGTTCTTGTTCGCTGGTGGGTTGAATTTCGTCAACTGTTACGTTTCCTCCTGAGGCTTGTCCATCTGGTACCGGGGCTGCTTGGTTTGTTTCAACTTCTTGCAAGTGGGGCTGCCAACTTGCGGCTAGAGTTCTTTCTCTGTCGACCACCATGTCATACCATTACTTGCCTGAAGCTTCTGGGATCCGTGGATCCAATTGCAGCAAGTTCAGCCGACTTATGTACAGCATGGGAGTGGCTCCTATAGCTTGTAGTTCTTCTTGTACCCATGAAGGGTGCCGATTTACGTCTTGCCTGTTCTGGAGGCTTCCAAACAAGTGTTCATATGCCCGATTCACTTGTTGCACGAAATATGGCAGATAGGTGATGGTGGGGCTTACATAGTAAATTTCAAAAATTAGGATGAGAATGTCACTGGGATAGGTATGCTTCGTTCTTCCAAAGACCCAGCGGGCCGACTGATATGTGAATACCAGAATTTCAAATGGTAAGACACAGTATAGATAAAAAAAAATGTCCCATCGCTTTTTCGGCCTTCACTAAAACGTTTCGTTCTCAGTCACTTCTTTACCGATTTGGCTCAAATTTTCAGCAAAAAATAACAACATGGTTGGCTAAATATTCTGCAAGTGTGGTGCCAAAATTCCGACTCATACTGGTTTTATGACCGAAAAACTAGGAATGAGGGTGGTCCACACAAATTGATTTTTTTTCGGTAATACAAGGAGTACAGGCCTGAAACTTGCAGGAATGATTGGTGTTGCTATTGGGCATAACATACTAAGCAGGCAGCCCTGTAGCTCAAAGGGCACTAAAATGGGGGAATTTCAAAAACATGAGTGAAAATCCCATAGTTAAGATATCTGCACCTTCTAGAATCAAAGCACTGAATCTGAAAGCTTTGTTCCACACCATAGAAACCATCTCTGCAGCGTTTTTTGAGAATTGAAAATCTTTAGGATCGTCATTTTGCCGGTTTTACGAAGAAAAGTCATATTTCGTCATGTTTTTGAAATTCCACCATTTTAGTGCCCTTTGAGGTACAGGGCTGCCCGCTTAGTATGTTATGCCCAATAGCAACACCAATCATTCCTGCAAGTTTCAGACCTGTACTCCTTCTATTACCGAAAAAAATATATTTGCGTGGACCACCCTCATTCCTAGTTTTCGGGTTATAAAACCAGTATGAGTCGGAATTTTGGCACCACACTTGCAGAATATTTAGCCAAACATGTTGTTAATTTTTGCTGAAAATTTGAGCCAAATCGGTAAAGAATTGACTTAGAACGGAACGTTTGAGTGAAGGCCGAAAAAGCGATGGGACATTTTTTTATCTATACTGTATTTGCCAATCGTTGGATGAGCATTATAGACTCTGATGGTCCTTGGGCTCCTTGTCTCTGATCAAACCTCTTAGTTAGTAATAAGGTGGAAACAAAATACTCCTTTCCTTTTGGGATTACTTGGGGTTTTTGAGAGGGCTGCATAAAAAATAAGGGGGACTCCATAGCATAGGTTGGCTTCAAGAAAGGGTATCCTAGTTGTCTGAGACTGGACATGGCCATCTTCATTATTGGGACTTCTAGCAAGTGATGCACTTGTCGTAAATCTTCCCATTTTAAAGTGTCTTCAAGGTCGCCTGGTATCAGATCGGGTCTTCGTTGCTTCGCTTACGCGCCAACGAGCGCCTTTTCGGTAGAAACGGCGCCGGCTGGTTCGCGCCCGAACCGTTGAGATTAAGAGAGCAGTTAGTAGTACAGGTTTGCTAAAATCTGTGTACACGCCAAATCTTGACTGTTTAGTCCCAACGGACAGATTCCTAGCTATAAACCTGTGCAGAGAAGTAAAGAACGGTAGCCTTAAAACTGTGGTACTGGCGGACAGAATTGTAGCAATATACAGCTGGTACAGGAAAGGCCGGTCCGTTAAAACTGGTCAGAGCGGACAGACAGAATTCGTATAGCTATAAAACTGTGCCAATGCGCCCGCCCGGACCGAACGGTAGCCTTCAAACTGCGTAGTGCAGGCCGACAGAATCGCAGCGATAAAACTAGTATAGAGGAGGCCGGGCCGAACGGTAGCCTTAAAACTGTGCACAGAGACGGCCGGACCGACTGGTCACTTAAAACTGACCCATCGGCCGCTTTAAGATTGTGCTGGCCACTTTCATAGAGACTTCGGCGGCGGGGGTTAGGCGGAATGCAGAAACTGGTTTTCTCCGCCATATCCCCCTTACTACTCACGCTGCCAGCTTGGAATACATCCCAGATGAAGCTGAAGTGTCTTCTACCCACGGACTGGTCAAGTTCGAGCATGGGAACCGCCATGTCAAGTTCTCACTCAACAACGAAGAGACTATGGCCATTCTTCCAATCAGCTCATTAGAAAACCCTATTAGAACGCCAACAGGGAAGCGTTCAATCGCCTAGGCACTGGCGATTTGGTCCAACTTGTGGTCCGCGCTGACTACCCCATCCCCCTTGTCCTCAGCAGTCGGATCATCAATCCTGCCCATGCTCTACGCCCCTGTATTCCCTACAACCAAGAAGAGGATTGGCAACCATAGCTCAGGCTCTCCTCTAACGCAGACAAGAATTTCTTTCCAGGGCTCAACGAAGATGAAGCCAGACTAGACCCAGAGCTACTCCTCCCCCTCATCAACGGCTATCAAGAACAGCTAGGGCAAGAAACAGATCCAGAAGAACTAAAAGACATCGAACATGGTCTCCACAAGCACAAGGAGACCCTCAACCACTGGCAATCGAAAGGTGCTTGGCTGAAGGCAATATGGAACAGGTCTACGTGTATGCGATTATGTACCTGGCCCACAGGTTTTCTAAGTTCATCTCCACAGAGGCGTCAGGACAAGCCCTACAACTTGCCCAAAAACCTATGACTGAGCTGACGCTCAAAGGAAGTGGGTACCACTGGCACATGACCAATGGTCACCTCTGCCTCACTGCAACCCTTCTTGCTGAGATCATTGGCGACCTTCCCCCAGGTGCGGCAGTAGAAGTGCTTTCGAAACAGGGCACTGGAATGACAGGTGTCATTCTGCCAGCCCACTCTTCTGGCAATTTAACTGTGGAACTGGCCACAAAGAGCTCCTTTCCCTTCATGAGAAGTGGAGAATTCAAGAACCCCACCGGGATCCTTTCCTTCATCTGACCTTGTAAGACCCTGACTCAAGTGACTATGGGCTACAGCAAGGATTCGCCAAGTTGGAAGCAGATCTACCAGCACAAGATGCCAAGGGTGCAATCTACCGGCGTTTGCTGGGCCCCTGGCCAGAATCAATCGAACAATCGCCTGGTATCCTAGAAATAGGGCCACTCAAACGAAAGTAGAGAGAGTGCAACGGTTTTTCTGTCAGTCGTACTGCAACAACTACCAACTCTCATACCCTGATCTGCTGGACCAAGTCCGAACCAAAACTGGCCATGATTGGCTACCGGTCTGGAAGTACGCGGTAATCCGGCGTTTGGAATTGTACTACCGATACTACAACCAAATGCGATTCCTGCCTGTTGGCTGGTTGTCTCCACCTGTAGGTCGGGTTTCTGCTAGGACTAGACATCCTTGCCAGGTGTCGTTGACAGCACGTACTGTCACCACAGGCTCCACTTTTTTGTATGTGACCACTGCTCTATGGAATGCTCTCCCCACTGCTGCTGTTCATTCTACCTTCTGTTCATTTCGTAAATATTTAAGATCGAACGAATTTCATTATTTTGTTTGCCAAAATTTTTCTCCGGTTGTGCTATTGTAAGGCCAAGTAATTGTATGTAATTGTAATTGTATGTAATGTTCTTCGACCGCCTGTTTTACGGAGGCTTATATTTTCCTGCTCGTGTGCTGGTGTTTGCTGGTGTAGAGCTAAATGGGAGTAAAGTCAGTTCAGTCAGTCAGAACAGGCAGATGCAGACAACTTTGGTGCTTCAGGCTTTGCACAGAACATTGACCTGGTAGGTCTGGTTACATCTGTATTACCGTTGCTATGTAAACTATAATTATAATGTTAATTATATTTTTTAGAAATTTACTAATACAAGATAATTATAAGCTATGTGTGTCAGTTCTTGCCTTCTCTCGTTCTAACAGAGTGGAGATGGTAGATTGGCGAGTGAAAGTGCTGAAGCTAAAGTTCAAAGCTGCCAGTCATCACGCCGTCAACCTTGGTGGTAAAACAGTAGGGATTAGGACACAGACAAGCAGAAGACTGAGCAGACCGGTGTCTTTCGGTTCTTAATACAAGCTTACTGCAGCACCGGGTACAACCATTATACAGTATCAAAATTGTGATTCATAACGTGATGACATTATTTAATCGCCCAAAAACCGATTATAAAACTAGTGCTAATCCGTGATTTACCATCATTTACCTTGCCACAGAAGGAACAACCAGAACTTCGTACAGACCTATCACAGACCGGTTGTGGCTGGGTTGTTTAGACTGCAGCAGTGAAGACGCATCAGATTCTAATCATCTGATGTGCTAGCATTAATCGACCACGCGCTGACCACGCACAAACTTTTGCAGTGTTTGAGAGTGCAGCGAAAACATAAAAATGCGCTGTTTTTTTGAGTTTTTATTATGTGCCAAAGTGGGCGAATAGGAAATGGGACATGAAATCGTACTATGTGTAATATTGTTATGTAAACATAGTAAAGCTTTTCTCCTCTACTTTCATCGGTCGCTGCAATCTATCTCTGCCAAACCTTTGAAATTTCAAGGATTCAATAAATCTACATAGGAAGGCTCAATATTTCTACAAAAGGAATTAGAAAGTTACGATTACAAAATAGGTTTCAAATACGCTCTGAACACAAACTTTAAATAATATTTAGTTTCCTGTAAATCTTCCATTGTTTCTTACTGTCATTCTGCCAACGTTTCATCTACAATGGCATCTATGACGTTCTGTAGGTTGCCGAACGTTTATAACTAAATAGCAACGAGTCTTTCAAAGCGTTGTGCCAAATTCACTCACCTTTACTGCAAAGTAATTAATGTGAGCAAGCGTTTTGATTTTTCAAGCTCACATGCTTTCAAGTTTATCAACTGTTCACTTCTAACTAGTAAACCATAGCATACTTAACAGATGACCGATTGATTTAGAATAAACTGATTTGTTCAGATGAAAACACCATTTAACAGAACTATTATTCAAAGTGCAACTTATTTGACAGCTCACACTCTGTTTCATTCATAACACCAGTGTCAAAGCAGCGAATGATTCGTTTTTTTAACATCGCCTACATAAAATGCGATCTGAGCGCTCCGGCTCAGTTTGTTCCATCGGCAGCTAGAAAGATATGTGTGTGGATGTGGAAGACGCTCAATTTGATAATAATTTAAATACATTTATCTCTCACTAAGTTGGACTAGCTTGAAGAAATAAAAATATACACGTACAGAGAACCACAACAATACCATATAACTAGGGTGAGACTACTGTTGTAATGATAATATCAATTCACAAACCGGCTTATCTATCAAGCAATTTTTGTTTGTGGTATACACACAACACTAATACGCAGATGGGAAGTAATGTGTACACACAACACCCATGCAGAAATGCATCGTGTATTTAAGATTAGCTATTGGCCTTGTAGATATAATTCAAAGCGTGTTGCATCTTAAATCGTGTGCTGTCGGCGCCGTTCGGCTCGCTCGTTGTAAAACTGCTACCTTTAGACACTCCATCAGGAAGGGGAGTTTACTGAAACGGTTCGTTCTCAGTCGTTTCTCTATTTGGCTTAAATTTTGAGAATATATTAACAAGGAAAATGAGCACATATTGTGAAAGTTTGGCCTGAAAATTACAAGTCCTGCTGATGATGTGGCCCAAAAACTGACAGTTCACTGTGAAAAAGTTATATTTTTTTCTTGTCACCGTCGGTTGTTTTATGTAGAATATTTTTAGTTTGTGGACTTTGAGAGTAGTTAAAAAGGCAGCTCTTTATTCTTAGAAAGTGACTTACCGACCCAACAACGGTTTTAAACACGCATCTACGGTAAACTCTGCACAAAGTAGGTTAGGGAGACCTTCTAACAGGTCTTAGTCACATACCAGGCCGGCAGATCGGCGGTTAATTCTGTGAACCCATTTACACTCTCACAATCATCCATTTTATCCTGTGCTGAGTAGGTCTAACAGTAGCCCATTTACCTAACTGCAGTTCAACACCTTTTTTCGGTTAAGTATAGGTATGTAGGTTTAGTGTTTCCAGGTTAAAAGAAGTTAGACTTGTATACGTAGACTAATATTTAGATTATCTAGGTTTGGCTGAATCTGGGTTTATTAGTCGTGACCACCAAGGAAAACCGAAGCAGCCGGCCATTCAGCGCTACTCTATTCAGGTGTCGAGACAAGAGGCAAACGTGGCAGCTATGAATGTCAAAGACCAGATTGGACCGGAGTACATGGTTTGCGACAAAGAAGGAATTCCGATCCCTGACTGCTTGGAGTTCAGAGGAACTAGTTTACTGTATAACACACCAGAACCATGCATATAACACGTAACGTAACCCCCCAGTCGGCTCCGCGCCAGACCTTTTGAAGCTCTCTACAATTAAAGAACTCAGTGACACGTGGGCCCTACGTGAGGTCTGGTATGCCTTTCATGTGGTCAAGGTTGTGTACAGTAAATTTTGTTCGGTTTATATTATCTTGTTTAGCTTTAGAATAGTGTACTATTACTTTATAGTGCCTAAATAGTTTACATAATGTCATTGTTTAGGCAATCAAAAGGAAGTCAGAGATGAAGAAAATCGATTACTGACCCAAATTAACTGACCCAAGAGCTAGCCGAGCGGGACAGAGAATACTGGGTCATCTCAGATACTCTAAATCCCCACCAACAGACCCAAGCACAATTAGAGAGGCAACGGCCGCCGGCCAACTAATTAGATGCTGGTTTGGTAGACAGCTGTTGCTTTAGGTCAGAGATCAGATTACAACCATGACAGCTCCAGCAAACTCTTGTTGGCTGCTGGCCAATGGCCATCAGTGCAGTGGAGTGACCGATCAGTTGCCACTGGCTGGGTCCACCGAAGAAGGACTGCTCAGAGGCTACTGCTCTGTACATGGGCTGTACAACAACTCTCCCGACATCAATCGCCGCTACTTTGTGGAGAAGCTCAGTCGGCATCCATTGAAGATCTCAAAACTAGCGCTGATTGAGAATGAAGGTGATATCCTGAGATAAAAATGGTTGGGTTCGATTGTGAGAATGCACCTAGCCTCATACAAGGAAGAGACAAGCATGTTGTTGGCTTGGTGACGGTGCAGATCGCGAACTGTTTTGGTGAGGTTATCGCTGTTGGAACATCTCTACTACAGCTGATAGAATCTCATGTCCGATCTATTCTGCAAGACCCATTGACACTGAAACTGGGCCAGGCGCTGGAAAAAGACGTCAAGTCGGTGATGTTACTTGGCTACGTGCGTGACGGCAACCTTACCCGTGCTGTCTGGTCACCAGTCACTCGCTAGTGGTAATTGACGAGGCCAGCCAAGCCACAGAGCCTGTGTCATTGTTGCCGTTAACAAAGGCAAACGGCCCAGATACCACGTTTTCAAGGTTGCCAGGGTAGGGGTTTTCCCCTACCTGTCGGGGTTTTTTCGGTCGGTAGGGGGAAATTTTTCCGGTAGGGGGTAGGGGGATTTGGTAGGGGTTTTTTAAATTTTGGTAGGGTGAAGTAGGGGTTTTTGCATTCAGTTACACAGATGAAATTTTAGTTTTTTGAACAAGTTTTTACACCATAGCACCACTATCTGGGTAAAAAATTATAATAAATTGTAAAATTCTGGGCACTCCAATAATGCGTGCTAGGATTGGCCTGTTTTCAATTGGTTCCTGAGGGCTAATTTTAAAAAATTTTCTTGCCCTGGTTTGGGCGGCTGCCCAACCAGGCCTCTGTCTTACAACTACATACGTGCTAAATCCAGTGGCCGTACTAGGGGTGTTGGGTGTGTACACCCTGCCCCCTTGTTGTGAAGGTAGGAAGGAAAAATTAAACAAAAATAAGAGAAATAAATTAATTATGTGCTAAAACTGTCTATTTTCCGCTCAGAATACCTTTTAAATGCTTTTTGAAGACCAAATTTTCAAAAATTTCATGCTCTGGTCGGCAGAAAACTTTAAACAACTAGCTTGTAATTTCTGTTAATTCTAAGCTCAGAATGCTTTTTAAGCGCGTTTTTGAAGGCTGATTTTGCGAAATTTTCTCGCTCAGGCATCTTCAAAATTTCACACCCCCTTGCAAAATCCTGGGTACGCCACTGACTAAAACTGTCAAATTTATGCCCAGCATATTTTAAATGCGCTCTTAAGGCAAATTCTAATTTTTGAAAATTTTCTGGCCCTGGTCGGGCCACTGCCACTTTTCACCAATACAGTTTACATTAGTGAGAGGATTTTGTGAAAACGTAGACAGAGAGTTTTGGCTGTCGTCAGGGAATATTTGCGGATTTCCGAATGTCAGATCGGCGCGAATAGTGGTGTGTCACATAGTGTACCAACTCTAAAGGACATTTTATTGTTCAAGCTTTCCATACACCAAAATTGGTTTTCATAGCGTAAAGGACCCCAAGTCTGTTTCTGAAATGTAAAACATTCAAAATCTCAGATTTACCATATTTCTTGCTTCTCTCTGCTTTACTTTTAAGAACTGAAGAGGGCTCAAAGCGCGCAGTTACCTTTTCAAAAACAAATTTTAACTGAATATTCAGTATTCAGTTCATTGATATAATCTTGCTTTAGTGGCTCTTATACTAGTAGTTTAGCTATCCATTTAGCTCACTTACTACTTTATACAATAATTTAACTTCAATACCTTAAAAACACCACTATTTTGTGCCTTTCTAGGGTAGGGGTTTTTGGTAGGGGTTTTTTGAAAATAGTAGGGGGAAGTATGGGTTTTCTTGCTGAAAAGTAGGGGGATTGGGTTCCGAAAACCTGGCAACCCTGCACGGTTTGTCTCTTCTTAAGGCAGTGAACAATTAGGACGGGCGGCGCGTGCGTGAGGAGACCGGAGTACGCCGGGTTTACTCTGCTGGACATTTGCGCTCGCTGGTGATTGCCACGGTGGGAGAGGCGGAATTCCAGGCCGTACTGACTCTTTTGAATGGCGCTCGAGTTTGTTTGTTTGTGTTTATTGACCTATACCTTTGATCTATATTCAGACCTTCAGGTCTTAGGTAGTCGCACAATGTTTTGTTTAAAAGATAATATTAATTTCCATGTACTACGATCTGAATTATTCTAAGCATAAATCCAGACCAAATCCAGTAGAATCTGCCAGAAACTCCACCAAGTAGCGGTTCTGAATTTCATATTTTTTCAAGAGCTTGCGGCTTTAGTTCGATTGGTAGAATCATTTGGGTCGTGGCTCGTGGCCTGTCGCTCGCACAGCTTTGGGTTGCTGTGGCGATAAACTTTGTAACTTGTAAGGGTACAGACTAGGTAGAATACAGCGTTGTGCCAACACCTGCTATAACTGCTTGTTTAAACTGCATAAGCCACAATAGGACCGGCCGCATGCGATTATACTACGATCTACTGTGAAAACACCGAAACTAAAATCTCATTCATTTTGAGAAAAGCCTTTTCGTCCCGTGCTGAAAGAAACTAATGTACCAATTTTTGCGCATGGATCAAACTCAACAATTTATTTGCAGCACAAACATGGTAAAAGTAAAACAGTCAACACGAACTGAACACAGCAACTGAAGAAACGAATAAGCGAAGAATCGTTCCATAAAGTAATGACGGCTATTCTGAAAGCAATATTCCTGACAAAACCGACATTACGTTTGAAGCTGATGCTGATCTACAAAGCGATCAATACGTCTATATTTGTAGTGGAAAAGGTATCACATAAGCAGTAATATAATTTTTAACTATATTTTCTAGGTGAAACAATGTAGGAAGCAGTGAAAACTTGACTACCTGTTGTTAGTAATAAACAATTTGAATTTGCTTCTCTCTACATTTTCTAGGCATGTGGTTTATGCAGTATGTCAAAGAAATTGAAAGAGTTGCTTGCACCTCGGTAGA
>JASANB010003046.1:0-11987 GCA_030248155.1 Sabatieria punctata | reverse complement strand
AAGTCAAAGATTGACTACCTTCGTTACCATAAATACGTAGTCAAACAAAGACCAGGTAGTGAAACGGTTTGACTATGACTATACGTTTTTCGTTAAAAAGTAGCAGGGTTTTCACCTGCATTTTACCGCTTTTTTCCTGTTCGCAACAAAATACTTTGCAAACTTGTCACTCTTCAAAGTACCTTAGCCTTTTGTTACACACCGCCCAAAAATCGTATCGCAAATCTGCCAAATCGGTATCGGCCGCCGATAATTTATCGGGAAAAACTATCGGAAAACCGATAGGCTTTTGGCGGGCATGGCAAAAATGGACAAACCCTTCCCCCCGATATTGGTATCAGTTTAACGCGCGATTATTACAAAAACGATAGTTACTATCGAAATTGGCCTATTTCCGATCCCAATCGGGATCGGATTTGGGGTAAGCGGACATGTTTTTGGGCGGCCGCCGCCCAAAAAGATGACCACTCCAGTAGGAGCAGGTGTGTAACAAAGGGTTAGAACACCAGAACCAAACAACCTCTTTTCAATTCTATTTTATGCTCAAAATACCTTTAAAATGCGTTTTCGAAGGCTAAAGTTTCAAAAATTTCTCGCCCTGGTCGGGCAGAACCCAACCAGGGCACTTTAAACTACTAAAACTTGTAATTTTTGTCAATTTTAAGCTCAGAATGCTTTTTAAACACGTTTTTGAAGGCTAATTTTACGAATATTTCTCGCCATGGTCGGGCAGAAGACCCAACCAGGCAACTTCAAAATTTTACACCACCCTTTGCAAAATCCTGGGTACGCCACTGAATATGACATACGTGTACGGTACGGACAGTAAAATATTTACATTTCCAAAAAATGTTTTGCGCAGCAAAGAAGAACATGAGTTGAGAGAACTCAACGATGCTCATGGTTTGACATGCAAAAGGCGTTTTGTTCTAGTTTTACGGCTATATTTCTCATCATCTCTTTCTCTTGTCTCGAAAATTTCAATAGAAAAACAATTATGCACTCATGCCCTCATTTTCGCACAATTTAATTGGAAGTAAAGGATTTATGGGTGCAAGCAAAGCAATCACAGCCATTTTAGGTGACTGAAGCTTACAAATCGCCGAAAATGTCAATTTGGCTCTGTTTCAAAAAGTAGTCAAAGTAGTCAAACCAGTGGTCATAGTAGTCAAATGGTTTGACTGCGATATAGTCAAATTTGACTACTCTGGTATTGTACTCAAACGGGCGGTAGTCATAGTCATAGTCAAACCGAAATTTTGGTATTGTAACAACACTAGTGTGACCTGATCAGATTTGTATTTGCGCAATAAAAATGACCAAAACTGTTTGGTCAGTTTGACGACGAACTGCAGAATTGTAAGCACACTCAGACTCAGCCAAAGGTCTAAATGACCACCAACTTCGGCCAGAAAACTTACAAACGTTTTGGCCGGTAGTCTTTTGAAGACCGGGAACGATTCTGTCTGCTGAAATTGTTCAGACGTACGCACCTAAATCTTGGAAGGAAAGAACTGACTTACAGAAGCTAAATCATACACTAACAAGATACTATTGTCTCTCGTCTTTTTTGTTCCATTTTTCTACAACCAAAACTAAATCTCTATTGTGAACAAAGTGAATGAAGATTGTCTAGTCTATGTTATATAGCTAATCACACAGTGGACCGGAGTTTTCCACCTATTTGACCGGGCCTTATACCTGGAAAAAATTAAATTTGGGGTCACATTTTTGCACCAGTTATAAGAGCCGGGTGGAAAATCCATATTTTACAATTCAAACTCGATGTTCTGCATGAAAAGCATGAAATACATACACTGGTGTTGAGCTTTGCAACAACTGACTATACGTTTAAGTCTGAATAGCTCAGTTTTAAACAAGTTTTCAAAACTTAATCAAGTTAGAAGCTTACAGCTATCTAACCCAATAGAAGCTTACAGCTATATCCAATATGCTTACAGCTTTCTAACCCTATCAAATCAAGAATTTTACCAAGATTGCGCAGGTTTTAGAACGATTCTTGAACGACCTGAGTAGACCTAATTCGTAGTACTACAAACTACTAACTACAAACTACATATTTTCGGCGATTATGACGTCATCAAGACTACAAATTAACTAAGACTACATATTATTTTGGCTGACTACAAATTGACTACAAACTACTTTTTCATAATTCGCGAATTTGTAGTCAATTTGTAGTCATTTTTCTTGGAAATTTTCCGACTTTTTAATACAATTTTATATAAATTGAGTCCCCAATAGGCCTTTGAGCTGTCCTGAGCTTATGATATGCTTACCAAATACCAAGAACGAAGCTATTTTTTATGAGAAGTGTTAGAAAGATCGTTTTTCCAATTTTCCCGCTTTTTTGCCCCTATAAATTTTCAAAAAAAGTGACCACATGATTTACTTCTGCACATTCGTTCGCGTTTTCTCTTGTCTAAATTTTAAAAAATGTATCATTTTATTTTAACAAAAATACCAAATGTTCAGCATTGGAATTCTATTAAACACTGAATTCCGTTTGTTTGTTTTCAGAAATATCGATTAGAAAAGGAAATTTTTTCACAGAAAAAACAATTAACAGGCTTCCGGTTATTATTTTTGCAAAGCTTTTCTATGACTGATTGTTCAATTGGTAAAAATTTGCAGTAATATCAAATTCCTGACGTTTAGTAACCTGACTACAAATTGACTACAAACTAAGACTACATATTTTTGAACCTGAATTTGACAACTACAAACTAAGACTACAAATTATTTTCGCGAAAATTTTTAACTACAAACTAAGACTACAAATTGAAATTCTCTGAGGAAATAGGTCTAGACCTGAGTTCAAAAACTCCATATTCATTAGTTATCTTGTAAAAATATGTACACGAAAACACACCATTCTGAGCTTAGACCCTGGTCTTATAACTGGAAAATGCCCCCTGACAGACCCTGCTTCTGACCACCTGCTATAAGACCCGTGTCCTATAATCGGAAAAGAAACCCAGTTATAAGACCAGGGTCTTATAACCGAATGAGTCTTATAGGTGGAAAACTCTGGTATAGCGGTTTTCTACCTGGCGAGATAATACGGTATGCCACTTTGTCTGAACACACGTCTCGGTCAGACAAGAGGAACTGCAGGCAGCTTGAATGTTCTCATTCTGATTGTAGAGGCTAACATGGCTTTGACTGCATACATCCAGATCGTGTAATTGGTATGCTAGTTCACCGAACAGTGACCATGATACACAACCCAGAGACTTCTGTTCCTCTAGCTGACATGTAGCCATGCACTGTTCAGTTGTAGAGTGTCGGCAGCTAAATTGATTGAAATGATGACTGACAGATGACAAATTTAGATGAGATAGAAATGACGCGACTTTAGGTGAAATGATATAGAAATATAGGTCAAAGGAATGAGATTGAGATGAAGAATTATAGAAGAATTGAGATAAAGGATAGTATCTTAATAAAAACGTCGGCAATCTTTTAAGAGTTGTACAGAGTCCGCCAAAAAACACAACCCAGCAGATTTTTCGCTGTAGCAACGCAAACCTCAACCGATTTGAATGAATCCTTTTTTAAATGAAAGATAAATAAATCCTTAAGATGCATTTTGCGAGAAAGTCAGCTTTGGTGCCGAAGAGAGGGGGCAAGCAGGGCCATCTCACAGATCTGGCTGATATTTATATCTATTAAAATAGAGCACAGTCGAAGACCAACGGTGCATGCCCGGCCACCAGCAACCCCCTAGAACCGGAGCTACACCCCCTCAAAGTTGGGTCGGCAGCAATTTTCGGGCTCATTTTAATAGCTCTGACACCCTCCATTCAAACGATCACCCTTCATTCGTTTCTTAAGCTAAGATCCCGACTCGCATATGGTTTTGTAGCTGTTCCAATGGCCTTTCATATTCTGGTACTCCCGTTTCCAGATCATAGCTGGTTACCGAGATCTTCACCGAAAACTGCGAAATTGCCGCAAAATGCCACTCCGTTTTTTTTCGAAAAATCTTTATAACTTTTTGTGCAAAGGCCCTGCCAAGCTAATGTTTTAACAAATGTTAGGCATGAGTTGGCCAAACAAAATGAGCGCACTAAAGTGTGCTGTATAGGGGGGATATGGGGGGGTGTTTGGCCTCTCAAAGGTGTTCGAAAAATTTTTTTTCTGCAAAGCTTAGTGGTTAGCATACTGTTATATGCAGTTTTGTGTGCTGAGTTCAAAAATGCATTCAGTTTAGCTAGACTCGCTCTGGATCGGGAGAAATTGCCGTCCAAAGTTGAGACCAACCCTATTTCTTGAGTGGCACTACTCGCTAGTATGACTATTAAACGCGGTGCAATGCAGTTTTTCTTTTGTAGTTTTTGCTGCTGATTCCGAAAATAACTTTATTTTTGCTCTACGTTGCCTAGTGTTGAAGATATCGGCATTTTCATGATTTGGGAAGAAAACGGCTGCACTTGTTATAACATGCTCGTTTGAAAGGTGACTCAATTCAGTCGCATGTAGGGTACACAGCCATCAAATTTATATCACCTAATGCAGTTTTTGCCGCTGATTACGAAAATTACATCTGTTTTTCAATCTGACCGCTCCTGAGCGACTTATGTAATTTTTATGCCCTGGTACTCAGACAATAAGTTATCTGTCAAATATGGACGTAACGTGGTATCTATCTGGTGCAGTTTTTTCCGCTGATTCAGAATATCATCATGGTTTTGCGCTACGGCCACTCCGTCGAAGTCATGGACCTCTGAAGTTTCATTAAGAAACATGCTGTGAGAAGCCGTAATCCTGAAATAAATGTTCAGCATTCATGCATTTCTGAAGGGAACCTTTTGTCAGTCAATAGTGTACGCGACCTATTTTGACCCGCTGAGTTAAAAAATGACCTTTGTTTTTCTCTACTGCTGTTCAATTTCGAGATATTACTGATCAAACAAAATTTGCATTAATATTCATATATCTCCAAAAGGAGTAATTATAGATGAAAACAAACGCCATTTTTGAACTCAGCGGATCAAAGTAGGTCGGGTATACTATTGGCTGACAAAAGGTTCCCTTCAGAAATGCATGAATGCTGAACATTTATTTCAGGATTATGGCTTCTCACGGCATGTTTCTTAATAAAATTTCAGAGGTCCATAACTTGCGACTGAGTGGCCGTAGCGCAAAACCATGATGATATTCTGAATCAGCGAAGAAAACTGCACCAGATAGATACCATTTTATACCCAGATTTGACAGATAACTTATTGTCCGAGTACCAGGGCATAAAGACTACATAAGTCGCTCAGGAGCGGTCAGATTAAAAAACAGATGTAATTTTCGTAATCAGCGGCAAAAACTGCATTAGGTGATATAAATTTGATGGCTGTGTACCCTACATGCGACTGAATTGAGTCACCTTTCAAACGAGCATGTTATAACAAGTGCAGCCGTTTTCTTCCCAAATCATGAAAATGCCGATATCTTCAACACTAGGCAACGTAGAGCAAAAATAAAGTTATTTTCGGAATCAGCAGCAAAAACTACATAAGAAAAACTGCATTGCACCGCGTTTAATAGTCATACTAGCGAGTAGTGCCACTCAAGAAATAGGGTTGGTCTCAACTTTGGACGGCAATTTCTCCCGATCCAGAGCGAGTCTAGCTAAACTGAATGCATTTTCGAACTCAGCACACAAAACTGCATATAACAGTATGCTAACCACTAAGCTTTGCAGAAAAAAAAATTATTCGAACACCTTTGAGAGGCCAAACACCCCCCATATCCCCCCTATACAGCACACTTTAGTGCACTCATTTTGTTTGGCCAACTCATGCCTAACATTTGTTAAAACATTAGCTTGGCAGGGCCTTTGCACAAAAAGTTATAAAGATTTTTCGAAAAAAAACGGAGTGGCATTTTGCGGCAATTTCGCAGTTTTCGGTGAAGATCTCGGTAACCAGCTATGATCTGGAAACGGGAGTACCAGAATATGAAAGGCCATTGGAACAGCTACAAAACCATATGCGAGTCGGGATCCTAGCTTAAGAAACGAATGAAGGGTGATCGTTTGAATGGAGGGTGTCAGAGCTATTAAAATGAGCCCGAAAATTGCTGCCGACCCAACTTTGAGGGGGTGTAGCTCCGGTTCTAGGGGGTTGCTGGTGGCCGGGCATGCACCGTTGGTCTTCGACTGTGCTCTATTTTAAGAGATATAAATATCAGCCGGATCCGTGAGATGACCCTGCTTGCCCCCTCAAAGCTGACTTTCTCACAAAATGCATCTTAAAAGACTGCTGAAATTTTCATTAATGTACTCTGCTTAGTTCCTGAGATATTGGCTCTCAAAATCAAAACCGTGATTTTGGCAGTAAGAGGGATTTTTTTATTATTCTGCACTTCGTAATAAAACGGATTCCTGCTACTGCTAAGGGCTATTGGAGGCTTTACTGGCGACACTGAAACTCGGTTTACTTCAACACTAAAGTATCATTAGCCCCAGCAGTAGGAATCTGCTTTATAATAAAATGCAACAAAATCGCTCTTGTTCTTTGCCAAAATCTGTTCTGACTTAGAAGGCAAATATTTCAAGAACTAAACTGTGAATCTCAATAAAGATTGCACCAATCTTTGAAGATTTTATCAGTCTTTCATTCAAAAAAGGATTCATTCAAATCGATTGAGATTCATGGTTGCAAAACTAAAAAATCTGCCGGGTTGTTCTTTATCACTCTTGTTCATTGCCAAATCTCTGTTTTGGCTTTGTTTGAGGACAAATATCTAAGGGAACTAAGCAGCCTATGTTAATAAACGTTATACATCAATCTTTCAAGAATTTATTTATCTTTCACTTAAAAAAGGATTCATTCAAATCGGTTGAGACTTGTGGTCGCTACAGCAAAAAATCTGCTGGGCTGTTTTTTTTTTGGCGGACCCTGTATTTATCTTTTTTATAAAAGACTCATACAAATCTCTTGAGGTTTTGCGGTTGCAGTGCAGCAGTAAAAAATCTGCGAGGTTGTTTTTTAAGGAGTCTGTACAAGAACAGACCAGGAGTGTTTAATCAACACAATCCAAACCTACCCCACGTCTTTCTGAACTTTTGATTTTGTTGATATCCTCAATGTTATGTATTCTTTGCTTGCAGCAACCAACCTTCTAAAGTCTCCCACTTGGATGTACAGCACAACAGGATCTGAAAATGTTTCATCTAGGAAATAGGAGTGCATGAAGAACAGGTCTTGAGTTGTGAGTATTAAATCAAAAATAAAAATCATACTTTATCTCCTTTTAGTTTGTTTCATTGCTCTCAAAAATGTCTGCTTACCAGACCGACAATAGTCTTGATGTCTGTTGCGCAATCGTCGACACTCGTATCCTTTGGCTTCAAAATCTGTTTGACATCGTCCTGGACTGATGGAGAGAGTTACAAATGTGGCTGTTGTAGTGAGGGTGTTGGCTCGGAATTGTAGTATGTAAGTCTCAGGATTCAATGAGTAACTGTAGCTAAGTGACAGCTCTGACTTGCTATCATCTTTTATTTTCACTCTCATCTTTGAGACTGAGATAAGGTTCAGTTCCTTCTGTATAGACTGAAATAATCAGCTCTATTTTTTATCCTTAAAGGATGGGTTTAGATGGTTTTTTCTTATGCATAGACTGACTGACTGACTGACTGACTGACTGACTGACTGACTGACTGACTGACTGACTGACTGACTGACTGACTGACTGACTGACTGACTGACTGACTGACTGACTGACTGACTGACTGACTGACTGACTGACTGACTGACTGACTGACTGACTGACTGACTGACTGACTGACTGACTGACTGACTGACTGACTGACTGACTGACTGACCTTTGCGACTCCAGATTCCATCTTTCTTGCCTGTTCAGATAAAACAGAGTAGTTGAGACCCAATAAATCAGTTAACAGTCGTGATAGTTTGCGAATTAGATCAGTAAAGCTTAAGTTCAAATCCTTGAGTGCAGTTGCAAACAACTTGTTTGAAGCTGGTAGAATGTGTTCCTTGTTCTCATAGAATTCGTTCAAAAGCTGCGTATTGGGAAGTGAGCTCATCAGTTCAAGCAAATGAAATAATATTACCCATTTCGCCGGTATAGTCATTATTTCACTGACACTCACGTTTCTGCTGCTGTTTGTTGTGCGGTACTCGGACAGGAATTTGGATGCAAATTTGGCTTTCAAATCACTATTCGAGCGAAACGGAAATTTCGTTCCAACCAAGTATTGGCGGTAATATGAACTTTGATAAAAGTCTTCGGCAAATTTTGGATAGTTTAGAAATGAAGTCAGAAGAGACTTATATTTTAAAAGGTGTTCGTGACGAAGAGACTGGTTGTTCTCAGCTGCTTGTACATCCTCCAACCTTGGACCTACACCTCCGTGCTCATGCAGCCAACGAAACAACCACTCATTAAATCTGTCATCTCCCAGACAGATACGTTCTGCATGAATAGACTTGCCTTCATACGAGAACAAGTCAAAGAATGTCAGTTTGACTATGACATCAAGTTGAGGTGGTGTCTGGTTCATAGAAAGAGACACAGTGGTAACTGTGGCGCCTGACGTAAACTGGTTGAATGTCTTGTACAGATTTACTGCTGTGAGACCGACAAATCCCATCAGAACCAAATACCAAACTAATGCTTCTTTCCAGTTGGAAGATTGGCGAATTAGTCGCATTGCCTCAATATCGGTTGCCTTAGGATGAAGGCGCTTCTGGAGGAACTGCCTCATGTCTGCAGCTTAGAGTTTAGGTTAGCCAGCCAGCTGGATTTCTCGACTCTTTATTGAACCTTTTGCAAACGTATATACATTAAGTTCCGTCAGATAGAAGCTAACTTATTACAGAGATTTTGTGTTGGAAGATAAATATGTTTTGAAACAGCACATTATCATTATCTCAGGGGGCACTGATGGAAACCATTAAATTTTCAGCTAAATCAATTAATTATTGCGCTACAGTCTCCTCAGGCCCTCTATTGGTGCATGGAACAATTTGCTGCATTTACATCAGTGCAGCAGTCAGAATTTGGTTGATTAGTCATTACATTCTTCTTTCTTGGTTTCATTAGTTTCTCTACAGCCCAGGACAACTTAAGCTGGCTCTGAGTGAGCTGTAATTATTTCTTTCGTTTTCATCAAGCAGTCAGTCAGCGATTTGCGTTGCGGACAGAATGCAGGTGATGATTAACTAGTGTTTTCTGCTGAACACAAAGGAACACACTACAGCCACCTACCTTGATTGCAACCTTGCATGCATGATCTTGGTCGTTCTCATACATGTAACCGCCTAACAGGTCATCCGCCGAAGACGGAGCGAGAAGGGGGATTTGATATGAGCCAAAAAAATTAGAGAGAGGGGACGGACAACCGGTGAAGTTTTACAATAAAATAACTACTTACAGCAATAGAATACCACTGCACTACTACAGTCAGTCAGAGAGACTAAGCCATAGACGAATCGGTTCCTTTTATGGCTTTCCTCTCCGACTATGGCTATGATGTTCCATCGATGGCTATTGAACGCCTACTTAGCCATACATGGCTACTTAGCCCTCTATGGCTACTTGGCTATGCTGTGGAAGAGTGGTAGCCATAGAACGCTACGTAGCCATAGATGGCTAAAAAGGCGGGGCCTCCTCGAGTTTAGCCATAGATGGCTACGTAGCCATAGATGGCTTTGTTGATGCGTAGCCATCTATGGCTATGTAGCCATCTATGGCTAAACTCGAGGAGGCCCTGCCTTTTTAGCCATCTATGGCTACATAGCCATAGTTGGCTATGCTGTGGAAGAGTGGTAGCCATAGAAGGCTAAGTAGCCATAGAGGGCTAAGTAGCCATGTATGGCTAAGTAGGCGTTCAATAGCCATCGATGGAACATCATAGCCATAGTCGGAGAGGTAAGCCATAAAAGGAACCGATTCGTCTATGGCTTAGTCTCTCTGACTGACAGTTTGTATAGTATGATGATGCCGGTTCCCGTCAGTAGCGTACCCAGGGGGTGCAGGGTGGGTACGTTTTAGAAGGCTAAATTTTCAAATTTCAATTTCTCGTCCTGGCCTGTTCAAACTACTATAACTGTCAGTCATCTTTTTGTCAGTTTTACGCTCAGAATACCCTACCCCGTTGTGATGGCTAATTTTTCATAACTTTTTTTGCCCTAGCCCAACCAGGCAAGTTCAAAATTTTCCACCCCCTTTGCAAAATCCTGGGTATGCCACCGATTCCAGTTGCTGTTGTTAACGATATTTCGTTGCGCTTATATCTAAATGACAAATGTGTGCACGACTGTAAGTGCAGCTGTCTGGACGGCAAATCCCCAGTTTTCGTTGATTAGATCTCATTAGTTTCTCAGCAGTGCAGAACAGAACTCGAGTGACCTGTAATTATTTCTTTCTTTTGATCACGTATCTCCTGAGTCAGTCAGCGAGTGAGTTGAAGACAAAATGGAGGTGCTCAACAAGTTCGCAGTGAACACAGTGCCATTGGTGCTGACTGTGCCGTTGCATGTGCTAGTCGTGGTCACCTTGTACAAGCACCGCAAAAGCCAGGAGCTAAAGGCGCCCTTCTATAAAATGGCCTTCTCCTTGACCCTCAACGACTTGTTGGCTTCAATCTTTCTGATTACGTTAGTGGCTGTGGGCAAAGGGCTGGCACTAGCCCATCGCTTCCCCGTCTTCTTTGGCACCGTCGCTAATGTAGTAGTGTTTGGGGGCTACGTGGCAGATGAGCTCATGCTTCGGTTCATCGCTCTCAATCGGGTGGTCTACTTGTTCACCTTCAATCCTGAATTGGTTTGTTTGTTTTTCTTTGAAACTGGTGCATATGGGGTTTCGTCGTTTTTCTCTTCTGCAATGCTGTGAAACCCCTGACGTCGGTCTAACAGAGACTGAATTTTCAGATTTGGACAAAACAAACCACTCGATTGACCATAGTGGCACAATGGTTGGTTTGCGGTCTCCTGGTCTTGTTGGGTTTGCACCCTGCTTCACATGTTCACGTAAGCTGCATGCTTTTCTGTAGCCAAATGGTGTATCACAGTGTTAAATCGTAGTCCTCATCTTATTATAATAAATGGGTACTGTACTGCAATATTCAGTAATTATTTATCTATATTGTCTAGGTGATGTCCATACAATCATAGTAAGACGTTCTTCCATTTCAGCCCGACATGAGCCTCTAGTATGCAGTCTTGCCAGCATTCTTTGTTGGATTTAATCAAATTATCTTTAAAAATGCTAATAGTGTTTGCGGAAAGTTACTGACGGTGTCTTATGATGGGTGTCTTTTTTCGTTACAGAGGGGCTCTGCTGTATTCGACGGATGGATTGTCTGTTAGACCACACTGCGTGTCCATCACGCACACCCACATCCTGCCCTTCCTTCGCTACTAGCCTAAACACATGCTCGGTATCAGTCTGGTTGGGTCTCAGAGGTAGCTGTCCCTGTTCCATTTGTCCCAACACATGTGTGGTTGCTACTGTAGCTTCATGTGATTAGGCAGCTCCAGTCGGTTCCCATTTACCTACTCGCTGTCACCAGCTTTCCGTGGTCTGGGTTGGGCTTTGTGCCGACCGCCAACTCTTTGCGGCAAGAAACTTGCCCCGTCGAGAGGACGAACCTACGACCACGCGGAAAGTGGCTTTGCGACCTACACCACTACATCAACTGTGCCGGCTGCAGTGTTGTATTAGTAGGCATCGAAGCGCTGGAAAACACGCTCTATAAGAAAAACAGTGACAACGTCTGTTTTCCAATCAAATTTCACTGACCAGACAAATATGTACGTGTAAATTGAGAGATTCAGCTAATTTAAAAAGTAATTTATTGCGGCTTCTCTGACAGAACAGGCTGCAGACAAGAGGCTGTGTTCAGTTACAACGGTTCCAACCACACAGTGGCGCTGGTGTTCCTGGCAACAGGGTTCACCTTCGATGTGCTCTGTGCGCTGTCGGTGCCGCTGCTATAT
>JASANB010003045.1:0-103883 GCA_030248155.1 Sabatieria punctata | reverse complement strand
TCGAGGAAAAGGTCAGCCACACGAGAAGCAGTTCGTTGTGGTGTGTCGCGTGGGAAATTGGGAAGAGAACGGTAACTAAATTTGCATGTTTCTTGCCACCTTTTACTGCATCGCTTTGCAACAGGCTCTGGACGTAATAAGCGAACGGCCAAGCGCATCGCAGCTCAGAAAATGCTAGAACATTTAGGAACGTTGCCTGAGCAAGAGCGATTCGATGCCGATGATGAGGCCTTGGTGCAGGTATGCCTCTGAACAGCTGAGAACAGACATTGGCAAGAGGGGAGGTGTTGACCCACCACACTCTCAGCTAATCTATTTTTGCCGTAAAACATATGCCCACACACAGCCAACAGCCAAAACAGTAAAAAAATTTTGATACAAATCGACCTTTTGGCTTAGCATCCACCAACCTCCGGTCAGCTGAAATACCAGCTCTTGCCTGGTTGTGAAAGCGTCCTATAACTACCGAAGTTTTCGTTGGCAGCATGTCGACCGGGGGACGGGTGCACAGCGGTTGCATAGTGGAGCGGTTGCAGGACTCAGGTAGCGCTTATCCCAAAGAGTTAGAGGAAGAGTTAGCGAATGTGAGCAAGATGCAGCAGTTTACTAACAGCGATACCGCTAGTACCTCCGTTCCTGACAACGTGACAGCGTGGCAAATAACGACGCCTACCTATGTGCCCCCCGAGAATCGCTCTGCGCTCAAACAGCTGATGGTTACGGACATTGACGACCTGCAACCGGACGAGAGTAGCAAAGAGTTGCTAGAGAAGATTTGCCGTGAAGAGAACGAGAAGATCGGCGTTCCTCCCAACTATGAGCCGTTGAAACGCACAGCTAAAAACGGTGAGTCTCTGAGGCAACGGTCGTTGTTTTAGAGCTTTTCTCTTGCCTTTCGTCGTCTCGGCCCACACATGACTGCGCTTGACCATCAGCGGTTGGACGCCTTTTTCGCGCCGCTTCTGCATTGTCCGAGCGAGAACCTGCAGAAACTGCAAGAGCGCGCTTCTCCGCTTGACGACGCCAATGCTCGGCCACTCAGTTTCAAAAAGTTTCTGGACAGAATCGGTGCCGACCATAACTTCGCCGTCAAATACGTCGATCTGGGCGTCCGACCCGACGGTGAGTGGGCTGCTGCGCCGCGCCAAGGTTAAATGTTGTGTCTGTGCAGTTGTCAGCCTAGTATTTTATGAGCAGCAGCTGCTCATCTGTCCGGATTGTGCGCTCAGGCCCGCTAGAACGCTCCGTTCCAATTGGTTTTAGGTCAGTACCAGTGTCTGGTTCAGCTGTCCACTACGCCTGTAGCTGTCTGCTGCGGTATGGGATCTACCAAAGTTGAAGCGGAATGCGCTGCCGCCTACAACGCGCTGCAGTACCTGAAGACTATGTTGAAGGAACAAGAAGAATAAAGCTCTTTTATTTGATAATTATAAGCTTACAGTACTGAGAGTAAACTTTTCTAAGTGTCTGAGGTTAGTATTCTTTCTGTCTTTGCGGTTGTTATCCGCTCTATATTTTCTCGTTATGGCTTATTGATTACGGCTATTGTCTATTGTTACCTTTGTTCAGTTACTTGATCGAGTCATCATGGCAATGCCCGCCATCTCCAATGCTGTCCGTCGAGCTTTCGTCTCGAAAGTGAGTTCGTTTTCTCATGTGCAAGCTTACATAGTACAATTTTTTTTAGAACGCCGGTTTCCTGGCAATGCTTGGCGCCCAGTATTCTACGGCTTCGGAGTCCACTGTAAGCTTAACGTTTAATTTTTTGTTCTATCTTATTTCTTGGTACTTTTGTAGAACCTGAAGGAAGTATTGTCTGAGAAGATCAGTACTCACATCAAGGACGTAGGACCATTCCGCAAGCAGTACGGTGATACGGTTTTACAGAACGTCACGCTTGAGATGGTGCGTTAGTTGGCTGGCTAGAAGCGTGCTCACCTGTTCTCTGCAGATTTACGGAGGGATGCGCACGCTGAAGAGCTTGGTGTGCGAGACGTCGGTGTTGGATCCCGAGGAAGGCATTCGGTTCCGTGGCTACAGCATTCCGGAGTGTCAGAAGGTGCTGCCAACGGCTGCGGGTGGCAACGAGCCTCTGCCTGAGGGTATTTGGTGGCTGCTTTGCACTGGCGACATCCCCAATGCCAAGCAGGTTTGTTGGTGCTTTGGTGGCCGGTTCTCGGTTATGTTCAGTTTTGTTGCGATAGGTGGCAGCGATCAGCAAGGAATGGGCCAGTCGCGCCGATGTGCCGGACCACGTGGCGGCCATGTTGGACAACTTCCCGCCTCATCTCCACCCTATGTCACAGTTCTCCGCCGCCATTGCCGCTTTGAACACCGAGAGCAAGTTCGCACAGGCTTACCAACAAGGAGCACACAAGTCCACTTATTGGGAGGTGTGTAGTGTTTTTATCATAGTCAATACCAGGCATTGGCTACTGGGGTGTCATACATGGGCCAGCCTCTCAACCAAATTTTTGGTTTCACAGCGATTTTAGACCTTTTTTGGGAAATCGGCTTACCTCCTCCCGGTACCCTCTTCAGACGTTCCCCTTGTATGGTGTCCCAATTTGTGTGTGTTATGGGTAAAGTCAAGTCAACCCTCAAGAAGTCAGTCAGTCGGGTCGGTTGGCTCTGGCTCCGGTGTGTCGACCTCAAGTTGGGTTTGGGTGACCTCCTTATACAAAATTTTTGTTCGAAATGTGACTGACAGTTTTTAGTTGTAAAGGGTGATTTTGAAGAAAGCTAATTTAGTACACCTACGAGGACTCGATGAACATGCTGGCGAAGCTGCCGACAGTTGCGGCCATGATCTATCGCAACCTGTATCGTGACGGAACCAACGTGTGTGCCATCGACCCCAACAAGGACTGGTCGGCCAACTTTACGGCTATGCTCGGCTACGACAACCCCGTTTTCACGGAGCTGATGCGACTGTACCTCGTTATCCACAGGTTCTTGGCCACACACTGCTGTCTCATCTACAGACTTGGTGTTGCAGCGATCACGAGGGTGGCAATGTCAGCGCTCACACTTGCCATCTGGTCGGCAGCGCTCTGTCCGACCCTTACCTGGCTTTCTCAGCGGGTATGTGCGGTCTTGCCGGACCACTGCATGGATTGGCCAACCAGGTAAGAAACACGGTTGCTCATCTCCAGTTCACAGATAGACTTGTAGGAAGTATTAATTTTCCTTAACAAGATCAGCAAGGAATTGGGCTCCTCCTGGACGAAGGACACGCTCAAGGATTGGGTCTGGAACCATCTCAAGTCTGGACAGGTCTGATTGGACTGATTGGCTGGTCTTTGTTCAAATAACAGCGGATGCTGCAGGTGGTGCCGGGTTACGGCCACGCCGTCCTGCGCAAGACCGACCCTCGCTACACTTGCCAGCGCGAGTTCGCTCAGAAACACTTGCCGGATGACCCGATGTTCAAGCTGGTGTCAAGTCTATACGAGGTCACTCCCGACATTCTGCTCGAGCAAGGAAAGGCCAAAAACCCCTGGCCCAACGTCGACGCTCACAGTGGCGTTCTGTTGCAAGTGAGAAGCTCGAATGAGCCACTATGTAATGGAGCGAGCGAGATGTTCTAGCACTTCGGCATGACTGAGATGGGCTACTATACAGTGATGTTCGGCGTGTCGCGAGCGCTGGGTTGCTGTTCGCAGCTGATCTGGGACCGTGGCATGGGTCTGGCCATCGAACGGCCCAAGTCCCACAGTACCGAGGGTCTGAAGAAGCTGGTCGAAAATGCCAAGAAGGCAAAAGGCGGTTGATTAATTGGCTAACCCGGTGGTTTCCGTCGTGCGCAATAGGTTGTTGTTCGTTATTTTGTTGTGTGTTTTCGTTGTGCGTGTCTGTAGACAAGCATTGCGGTATTCACAAAAGTAGGGTATTTGCTGATCGAAACGGCGGGTAGACTTTTACCATAATCTTGTCTTTTAGCACTTAGTGCGTACTTTTTGTTTTGTACGTGTAACTGAAAGCGTTAGTTCATTAGCATTATCATACTTTACCATGTTCTGCTTGGGATGACTCGATCGTTGGCGTTGTTTGGGTAAAGTTAGTCTACAGTGCCGTTCGTCATTCTCTTACCGGTCACAGGCATGCATGTCGTTAGGGTTAAAGGGGACGGCCCCCAAACTCGATTTTTCGGCAAGAGTCCCCCGAGCGGATTTTTTAGGGGAATCTGAAAACCCGCTTTGGTTACAATGTAAAGAAAGTTTTAGCCCAGACCACACTGCTGCACAAAATTATTGCTCACCTACCCCACAACCCGAAACAGGGTTTTTAAAAAAGGCGATAAAACCGACTTTTTACCCCCAAAAACGTCAGCAAAACCAACCTTTGTACCCCAAAAAAGTTCGCAAAACCCACTTTGGATTTGGTCCCAAAACCGTATTTGGGATTTGAAAAAGGTAATGGAAATGGAATGGATGGATGGAAAAACCCAGCGACATGTATATCATAGGACACCACACCATAGTTATGGTAACACCGTCCCAGAACTAGGGACTGTGGCATGTGCCAGAAAACTAGAGAGCATAGTAAACCAAAACTTATCCGTTGGGGCTGCAACTTTTACTTTACAAAAAGGTAGCCAATTTACGAAAAACGAAGTCGGTACAGAAGTTTTCCGGTAGGGCTGCAACGTACCGTATAGTGCTGTTTATAGTACCCGGGTACTATATATGGCACTTAGGGTTTTGCAAAAATAAAAGTGAATCCATTTATAGTACCCGGGTACTATATATGGCACTCTGCAAATCTGCTCTATAAGCAACTAACAATAGTATGTTAAATTTCTTGCTAAAATTTCGGTCTAGTTATAAAAAATAGGTTCTTTACTTACATCAGAACCTCTATGATTGCATTATCTACTGTTTTTCTTCGCACAAACAATGTTTACCACCAAAAATCCTATAATTTTCGGACATTTTGTATTAATAACTGCTCACTTTAGAATAAAAATCTGTCTCCATTTATTGTACCCCGGGTACTATAAATGGCACTAAGTGCCGTTTATAGTACCCGGGGTACTATAAATAGGGGGGTACTATAAACAGCACTATACGGTATTACCTTTCAAAAAAGGTAGCCAATTTCCAAAAAAGGTAGTTTATTGTACCGATTTTGCCAGAATCTGCGAGTGAGGTATTGAGGAATTAGGCAGTATGAAAAACCGGCGGTTTCCAATTTTGCAAGCATTGAGCTTATCGGCCATCGACGGCAGAGAAGCAGTACAGTCGGTGTCACCAGCATCAGTAGATGGTTGCGCCACTGTTGGTACGAGCGTGGTAAGAGAGACGTTTAAAGTTTATTTATCAGCCAAGTCAGTCTGGTCAAAGTATCGAGCAACAATGCAAGTGAACCAGCTAAATTCGCGAGCAAGCGGGTCTTCTTTGGATAGCGTGGCTCTCAGCTGAATACAGTTTCTGGCCAGGTCCCGAAGAGAAGCGCATATGTCCGGGTCCAGCGGCTTCTCCAAACACGTCAGCAAGGCAAACAGCCAGTGCATTCTTGCGGGCGTATGCCCTTCGTCAGCGAACCACTAAAACGTTCGGTAGTAGTAAACGGTTTAAAGGTGCACTGTATGGTCTAGGCATTTGCCATAAAGCAGATGCTACCTGGATTTGGTGTTTGAGACAGTCGATCAGTTCGACTTGCGTCATCGCCAACATTATCCTGAGTAACGGCGGAGTTCCCTGGTGAACCTTCAGTTTGTCGTTCTCTTGCAGCTCCGACTGACCGCGATCCAGTTGCGAGGAGAACTTTGTGTAGCAGAACGACTTCCAGCCAGTCTCGTTCAGCTGAACCAGTCTCCGTTGAATGTAAACAAATTCACTCATTCACGTAAAACAGCCAACCGCATCTGGGAACTGAAAGCTTGGCAGCGTGTTGGAGCGAGCCATTTGGGCTTTCCGCAAAGCGATTGCCTGTCGCAGATCTGAGAAGTCGGCCACCTAAATTACCACAGCAAATGCTATTGAAAATCCATACTTAGCAGAAAGCTCTATAGGAACCTGTCTTAACTGCCAAGCCAGGGGAGGAGCAACACCTTCGGGAGGTTTAGGCATCGTATTTTCTTGCCGAACTACCAATGTCGGCTTTCGAAGTTTACTGGCATCGATCTCCGCCTTGAGAACATCTGCGTGCCGACTTCTATCCACAATCACCTAACCATGACCAGCTCAAAATTCATCACCACTTCAACCAATAAAAATCAGCAACCTGTTTCAAATAGTGCTCGGCACTCTGCGGGACCTCGTCCAGACGAACGTCATCTACTTGAAAGTTGTCAAGATCGATGAATTTGTCTTGGTCCATACCGTACAAACCGCAAAAGACGTAAGTGCAACATCAATACAAAGCGTCGTGGAATTGGCCAGAGCCAACGGGATGGCACTCCCCGAACACAGGCAGGCACGAAACTCGAACATTTAAATGAACCTCCTTTTCGTACACTAACAGTGAGTAGGGTGACAAAAAGGTTTGTACGTACATCTACAATACATTTATTTAGATCACAGCCTTTGTGTGGTGAGGAAGAGACAGAGCTGTCGACTGCTGCCAGCGAAAATAGAGTTTCCTTCTGCTTGGCAGATCACAATGTAGTCAGCCAAACAGCGAATTCAAATAAACTTGAAGCACTTTTGATGATGAGCAGGAACGCGAGTTTTGAACAGGACCGAATCCACCCTGTACTGCGTGTTCAAGAGTGGGTTGTAGCCATACACCGACGTAAAGAATTGCATGCACGAATGACGCTCTGTAAAGTGGCTTTCGTCGGCCCACAACGTTTCAGGACATCCAGGACACCTGAACATCTTTCATTTTAGACTGGAGATACGCCCAAGATTCGTACCTAAACGTCCATTTACTGGTAACTTTAATAGGCGGCTTTCTGGTTAAATGCGAGACGAGAAAATTCATAGCCAAATCTTCGCAATTCATCAGTTCGTCTACTTTGTCTCGAATCACTTGGGGCATGCTGTACGTGTACTGGTAAGTGTAGTACTGAAACAGACAGTAGCAACAACGCCGCCTGACTGGAGGAACAGACGACCTTGTGGAAGAAAGCGGCGCCGGTCAGCACCATACTCAGTTGGCAGGAGTGATTGCTGTTGTAGAGCCAGGTCCGGTGTTCCAGGTCCCACGCATGGAAACGACCAGGGAAACCAACAATTCTGTCACGCGACTCACGCCACACTCTAAGACAAGCAAATGGCCTCCCAAGCCAATTAATGCCATCGCAACCGAAAACCTGAAGGCAAAGACGATTTCGGCCTGAGTCAGGTGAACGTCGTCATCCAAAGAGAGAATGGCCTCAGTTTCAATGTGAGCCAAGGGCAAAAATCGGTTGTTGAGACTGTTCTTGCCGACCGACACAAACCGAACAGGCACGTGCAGCTGCGGCCAGACTGTTTGGCTAGAGGGAGCACTGCGTCCGTTCCACACCACCACCACCTTGTTCAAATAGGGCAGTCGGTTCAACCGCTGCAAACTGCTCACTAAGACAGTCTCTCGTTCGTAGCTCAGAATCACTACTGAAAAGATAAACTTGTGTGTAAAATCGGCAGCTAAACATTATGCAACTAACTCGTAAACTGCTCTCTAGGTATATTTCCGCCAAGAGACTCGCTAAATTCCTTGCCCGAGCCTCCGCGGCCTTGGTTTATTGGTCGAAAGCCGTAGTCTGTGTTGGCGTGAAACTGAGCTTCAGTCGGCAGCTGCACACCGTACGGAATGAAAGGGTAGAGAGCGTCAGACATCAGCCAATCATTCCACACTGACCATTTGTACTGCCACAGCAGTGTCAAGTTGCGTGTAAACTTGGCTGACGGATACGGTAATTCCACAACACCTAGACACTCTGAATACAAAAGGTTAAATTCAATTTCGACTAGCTTTCTAGATTTCACACCGCCCAGCAAACCCTGCCTTTTGTAAGCGTAAGCCCAAACCTAAGCTTGCAATCACGGTGGTATGCTGGGACGCGGACTGCGAGAATGCTACATCTGTTCTCGTCTTACCCAAATACTCTTCAGGTTCCACTACCAGCGGCATATCTATGGTCAAGCTAGGGCTCCAACTGTTGTTGGGGAAGACTGGATTGGCTTTGACGTCAAGAACGACAGGTGGAGGCAGGCCGATACGACTCCGCAGCACCGAAATTATCGTATTCATTATAGCTAGAACGCAGACACTCACTACTACGAAGAACAGAAAGGAGGGTACCTGAAGAGTCTGATAGATAGCGCTTCCAAAACAAACGGCCTCGACGGCGCATTTCCACCAAGTCCGACTCCGATATGGCACGCAGTACGTAGTGCAACTCAGCAGTTCGGGCCAGAGGCAGATGCACACTGCATAAGCCCCAATCGAGTACTTCATCGAAAGGAAGCAGATGCGAACCAATAAACACAGGCACGGCCCCATGTTCAAGCGCCTCAGACAACCTCATCAAGGAGCTGGCCGAGGAACCAGACAAACCAGAGACAGCTACCCTCTCAGGAAGAATCAAGACAAACGTTGACTGACGCAACAGATCAACTAAACGCAGTATGTAAAGAAAGGGTGAGCAAAGCAAAAACTACCAATCCAACACCGACCTCGCTCGCTACGAGATCCACATAGAAGAAAAGTAGCAGTCTGGTCAATGTGTTTGTCCGTCTGACACTGAAATGACAGGTAAAATCTGTCCTTGGTCCTAGTTTTTTGCATTGCTTGCAAAACGTCGATCACACTTGACAACCGCTCGAGAGCGCCATCAGACGCAGGAAGTTGAAGTTGACCCCAAAACGAGAGTAAATACTGAAACAGAGCAACGTTCTCACGCAATGCATTAAAATCAGAGAACCTGACCTGACGGTTAGCCGGAAGAAGCTTCGGCGTTTCAGTGGCATGCGTTTTGGGCAAGTGCAAAGCTTGCGGAACGACCAGATCAAAATTTTCCCGGAAGTTATCAAACGAACTGGCCACCCCAATAGCATTGTTGGCGTACGAGTGCACTACGTGGGATGTCACTGCCAGAACCACGTGGTTTCGCCCGTCACCACGCCAGTATTTGAGTGAATTCAACGCTGTCACATTCCCAGACAAGCACAAGACGATGAAGATACACGCTTTGGCGGGGTCCGGGGTGTAGTGCACACTAGATATCAGCTGAGAAAACAGTGCGTCGGCGGCAGAGGCTGAACGGGCTCCAAGATCGGAGACAGGATAAGTATAAAAGAGAAAGTTAGAAGTGATCGAACAGCGGCCGTAATCGAAACACAGTTCCATATTGCAGCTTCTGTTTGAGGCAGTGAGCAGGCGTTCCAGATCGGAGACAGGCGGAGAAAGAGGCTTGGGTAATGATATCTCAGGTCGATTTCTTTCAGCAGCTTCTTTGCGAGCAACCTCTGCTTGTGCGATAGCGCTGTGCAGATTGCTCAATTCTTTCTCTAAAAACAATCAGTAAAACTTGAGCTTCTCAGACGGCATAAGAACAAAAAACAGTACACAACTGCAATGAATACCTTTGACAGCAACCGTAGTTTGTATCTTTTCGTAAGCGTTTGTCTGTTCCGCGATGGCTTGTCTAAGACTGCGTCGTTTCCACTCCAACGACCTGAGTTCGTTAAGCACCGACGTCCGGATACGGTTGAGATCATCGACGCGCGATCTCAGATCGAAGCCACTGGCATGCACCGGAACCCCAAATTCATCAACAAAACTAAAAACAGCCGACTTTCACCGAATCAACACATACGCACGTACTATTTTGCTTACCTAAAACTGATGTCATTATCAAACGGACCGATCGATCTAATCGTGGCTTGCTCTGCCACCGTCAGCATGTAATAGCACAGAAAGGACGCAGACAGCAGAACAAGTATGCATATCAATATCAAAAGGCGCACAGAGCAATTGCGTCTGAAGCAGGTGCCCGACAACTTTCTGTCCGGACTGCGCCCAAACACCGATTCCTTTGTTAGCAGCAGAGGCGACTCCCGCATCAACAAACGATCCGGAGTAAGCGATCGCCGATGACAACGCATTTCCATTCCTACACCTTTCCGTCAAACATGCAGAAGCGTCGCACAACAGTAGTAATTTCGGCAAAACCGTGCACTAATCTTTATTGCAACGGAATGGATAGAAACTTTACTTGAACCTGATCGAAATAGAATGTTGAGCAAAGACAATCACAACTAAGGCTCACAGACTTTGCACCAAGTTAAACGAGCCTAACTTGGCATGGATCACACGCTCTAGCCACACTGAATGAAGCGCATCTCTAGCTCTTGTGTTTGAGGAACTGGTAGACCACAGAGAAATCCTTGGACTGAAATTCGGGTGACTGGCATAAAAGGCGGTAAATCTGATGCGCAACTGAGCCCAGAGGAGTGGCACTTTGAGTTTCAGTGGCTGCGTTCTGCGCTAGACCCAAGTCCTGCAACAAACACCTGAAACTTGCTTCAACATGCAATTTACCTTAGTCATTAGAGTTGTGCCAAAACCGCCAGCATATTCTCGAGAGGACGGAACTCCTTCAATAATGCCAGGAACCGGATTGTAGGTGTCGCTGGCCCAACATCGGCCCGTACTTGTGTTCATTATTTTCGCCAGTGTCTCTTTATCTAAGCCCAATCTGAAAACGCAGTATGTACCGTTAACAAAACCCATCAATCGTCTGAAGGTGTGCGTAACCTAAAGCTAAACAACTCCCATGCCTAGTTGCTGCGTATGAGGTTGTAGTAACTTTTTGTCCGTTCAGACTACAGTAGGAGTAGCCAACTGTTACAGAGCAGGAAGAGACAGAAAGTCCGGCAGTCTCCTTTAACAACACAGCCCTCCCCTTTTTGGTTGTCGGAGTGTGCAGGACAGCGCCGGTTTGGCCCCATTTATCTACTTGCCATTGCTGACTTTCGACGGCCTGGGCTGGGATTTGTGTCGACTACTTCCCATCTCCTCGACAGGTTTCTAACCCACAAAGACACCGCCTCAACGGGTGCCGGAGCCGCAGATTAAACAGATGTAGTAAACAGCTAGAGTTGTAAAAAATTTTGAAAGACAAAGAAAGCTTTTTAACCCTTCCGAACTCGCACAAAATGTTCTAAATACTAAAAAATTGCAAAAATTTGCTAAAAAACTTAACTGATAATGTTCAAACACCCCGTTCGACGGTTTGAGCATATGTATAACAGGTCATCCGCCTAAGGGGTAATGGGGGTTGGGGGTGTGCCGCTAGCCGGGGGGTCTGAGCTAAAATTTTAGGGAGGGGGTTCGGTACTAAAAATCGTAAATTTGGGCTCAACTATAGCTAAAAGCTGCTGTTTTACATGGCGATTTTGGCAATTTTTGTGTCTGAAATTGTAAAAAAAACAAAAATTTGCTAAAAAATTTCTTGCCAGAAAAAACGGAGGAGGGGGGTCGGAAAAAATCGTCTGGGTGGTCCCGATGGGTTTTCTGGTCTAAGTTGGGTGGACCCCCATGTTACGTGTGTGTCAGTAAGTGATACTTGAAAGATTGAGAAAAGACTCAAAGAGAGTAAGCGAAAACTTACCGCTGTCCCAAGTTCATAGCCTCAGAGACACCAATCATAGAGATGGCCAACATCATGTTGTTGCAAATTTTAGCAGCCTGTCCGGTGCCGGAGTCCCCACAGTGAACAACGTTTTTACCCATCAACTTCAGAAACGGTTCGGCACGCTCAAATGCTGCCTTTGTACCGCCGACCATAAACGTCAGCGTGGCATTCTCGGCCGCAACAACTCCTAAACGTCATTACTTCCTTCATACGGTTAGACAAAAATGCAGTACGTAGGCAAAACAAACACCGACAAAGGAAGGTTGAGAGTTTTAGCCACCCGCCACTCACTGATCGACAAAAGAATACTTGGTAGATACAAAATATTATAAATAAAATTTCCCCGGAGACGATTTTTCCGATTCCTCCGATTTTTCTGGAAAGCAATTTTTTTATCAAATTTTTCGATTTTTTTAGAATTTCAGACGCAAAAACTGTCAAAATAGCTGTCTTTCAGCACAAATTAGCGATTTTTGACGATTTTTAGCCGAAAATAGCGATTTTTGCTATTTTTAGTTTTTTGTATTGCCCAACCCCTGTGTTGTCTGATAAAGTTTGGCTACGGAGCGGGTTCCTTCCTTGAGATCTCGATTCACCGATTTGCCTCTCTTGAATTTCAGCTCAGACCCTCCGGCCGGCGCCAGACCCCTAACCCCCTCGGCGGATGACCTGTTACATGTATGCTTAATAGATTTCGTGCTGGTTTTGGAGGTACCTTCTCCGACCCGATTATGAGGTGGTAGGAAATGGCAAAAGTTGCAAAAAAATTAGATTTCCCAAAATTTGGGGTGTTGACGAAGTAGTCTAAAAGAAGCCACACATGCAACAGCTCCGGGCCGACCTGGGGCTTTCATCAGGGGAGTCGAGGGGGTTCCGCCCAGAGGGGGTCCAAAATTTTAAAAAGCTCCAAAACGCTTGGAAATGCGTTTTTAGAACGTTTTTTCCAGTAAGGACGCTAAAAATCGCTATTTTAAGCTGCCAAATAGCGTTTTAGAGCTAAAAACAAGCAAAAATGACAAAAAGGGCTTCCAAAAACACCGATTTCTCTTAAATATAAGCAGTGGAAACGCCAAATTCGGTTTCGAAAGGCTTTTCAAGCGAATTTTAGGCTAAAAATTAGTGATTTCTGAGCCAGTTTGTTAGTACTGGAGCCACTACTAGGACTTGTGTTTTTGGGTCAGGGGGTTCCTTAACCTGTCTCGAGGGGTGAGGAGGTTGGCCTATCCAACGACGGGGTAATCCCAAAACCCCCTAGTACATGTATGGCGGAAGCCTATATCTGGAGCATTAGATCCAGTTCAGCTTTGGCAGCTGAAAATACATAACTCAAAGTACTTATGTACTAGTGTGCCAACTTACTAGTGTACTAGTGTGCCAACTCTAGCTCAGTTTCAATGTTGGGTCTGAATAGGGCAAAGGACCAAAAGGCGATCTGGCCAGAGAATGACTCTTAAGACTAAATGGCAGTTCACCGCTATTTAGACTGGATAATAGAAAAAATCGAACCTCCAGACACAGGTGCATCGATATACAAAGACTGTTTCTGTTCAGCAGCCTTGGCCATTTGCTGGGAAGCGCTCGGGTCAATCGTACTGCCATCCATACAGAGAGTGTGGCTTTGAATCGCTCTAAACCATATAACTAAGGTGAGCACTGGTAATGTAGCACCACCCATACTCCAACAAACCAGACTTCCCCGTGTAGACTTGCAGCACATGTGGAGTGGAGGGCAACATGGTAATTATGTGCTTGCAAGCCTCGGCCACATCAGCAGGACTTTTGGCCACTTCAGCACCGTCCGTCTGTAACTCATAATAAGAAGGATACATAGAAAAGGTCAATCAGCGTCTTCAGTTTTAAACGTTTTTGGAAACCGAAGTTCCTTTGCAACCCCACACCGTTTCCGTGAGGCCCGAAGGCTTGGTAGCTGATAACTTGAGGATGCAACCGTATAGTAAAATACCGCAAACTATACTATAGGCAGGACCGCATAATACAGAACAGTAGCCAAAATTATGTCTCTGTGCAAACGCTGGTGTTTGTCAAACTGTTTGTAACCAAAGCGTCTTAGACAGGTCAATTTGAACAGGTTCAAACCACTTACTTTTATGCAGGCTAAGCCTTCAAAATATAGAAATTAAAAAAGTAACACCGTAGCATTCCTTTAAATGTTTGCAAGTATTTGCTCTGTACCTGTATACAGTAGACTTAATTCGTTGCTGCCTTACTTGGTCGTTCCATTTCATTACAATAGTCGTTCGCTTGATATGTACATAGCATTATTATACTTGTCTACTCAGCAATGCTTTAAAATAGTCGTTTGTGTTGCCCTTCGTGATTCTGGGTGTATGTGAATAAACAATTATGGCGGCCGTTACCCTCCTCCGGTCATTTTTGGTTTGGCCAATGAGCTATTTAAGTGATCTGCCTCTTGAAATTGTTTGCTTGCAAATCCTGCACTCGTCGTCCTTGTTCTCAGCAGGGCTGATAGCATACATGTAACAGGTCATCCGCCGAAGGGGGAGGGGGGTTGTGGGGTCTGGCGCCGGCCGGGGGGGTCTGAGCCAAAATTTTGGGAGGGGGGTTGGGCACTAAAAAACGCTCAAAAATCGAAAAAATCGCAATTTGTTGGCTAAAAATCGCCAAAAAACGCTAATTTGGGCTGAAATACAGCTAAAAAGTGCTGTTTTGCAGGCGATTTTGGCAATTTTTGTGTCTGAAATTGTGAAAAATGGCAAAAATTTGCTCAAAAAATTACTTGCCAGAAAAATCGGAGGGGTGTCGGGAAAGTCGGGAAATGTACGGCTGATAGTAAAGAACAACCAAATATGGCTTGTTTTAGTTTTAGGCATGGATAAATCTAAAATTCAAACAATACGTCACTCTACAGCTTTTTTAGCATCAACAAATTTAGCAACAACGAGAAATATCGGATCAGCAGATGTAGCTGGGGGATCAGGAACCGATCCCAAAGCTGGGGGATCAGGAACCGATCCCAAACAGAAATTTATGTTTTTAATGATCATAATTAATTATAAATTAACAAGTTTTATCGATAAATATCAATTATCGATTGTTTTTTGGCAAATTTTCAAAATTTAAAAATCGTCCAAAATGGTCATGTCATATATCACTTGAAAGCGCTTCGCCAGACGAGTATAATGATCACTGCATCAGCATAGGGCACGCCCCGGGAGGGGCCTGTTTTGCCAAATATAAAAGTACCTCTAGAGAAACGCATCAGTATAGGCACGCCCCGGAGGGCCTGTTTTCCAAACATAAAAATAACCCTAGAGAGACGCATCAGTATCATACATGTGCATGGGGGTGCCCAGGGGGGACAAAAATAAAAATCTACCAAACGTTGCTAGAGGCTGCTAGAAAGCTTCCAGATGCGTTTTTAAGCCACAGAAATCAATTTTGGCAACTACGCAACTACGCACCCTTCCTACAGGCAACTACGCACCAAACCCGAAATTTTTTCAAATTTTCTTGGAAAATTTCGATTTTTTGCAACGTTTCTGTCAAAAAAGTCGTTTTTTGGCAATTTTTTTCGAAAATTTGACTTTTACCGCAAATTTTTTGAATTTTAACCGAAAAGTTCGTATTTTTAGCCAAAATTTTGGGCAAAAATTTGAATTTCCCGCCGAAAATTTGCACCTATATCCAGGCAACTACGCACGGAGACCTGGCCGTCACCCCTTGAGCCGCCGACCATGCACATGTATGATCAGTATAGGGGCACGCTCCGGAGGGTCTGTTTTAAAAACATAACAGTACCCCTAGGGGACACATCGGTATCGGGCACGCTCCGGAGGGCCTGTTTTCCAAATATAAAAATACCCATAGGGGTACGCACAGAGATGGATATTTTTCCGAAAAAACCTCGGCCAGTTTTTTTCATTTTTTTGCGGAAAAACTCCAGCTCAAGTTCTGGGCATCCTAGCCTGGTTTTATGGTTCCTAACGCTTTCTAGCGCCTTCCTCAGTCTTTCAGAGCAGAAATACATGTTACATAGATATAAATCACGAAACAGGCATGAAACAGTGCCTGACAGGTTCCATCAAGAAACACTATATGTAAATTTTCTAACACATTTTGAATTTTTGTTTTATCATACCAAATTTGCTCTTTTCTGTTGTTTTTCTAACCGTTTTGAGTCAGTATGGCCTATTATACATCGCAAAAGCCCATTTTTTAACAAAAAATGACATATATTGGCTATTTTTAGCTTGAGTTTTTTCCGCGATTTATTTTTTCGAAAAAAAACGGAAAGAAACACAGAAAAAACACAACTCACATCCCTGCGTACGCATCAGTACCTATAGGGCACGTTCCGGAGTCGTATACAATAGTCATAAGAAAGTTAATTAATTGATATATACAGTCCATTTCTGATCTTCCCTGATTCCCCCCAGCTACATTCTATCCGAAATGTCAGTATTATTCGGTATAAATAATAATTCAGTTCAGAAAGTCTGCTTCGGTATTCGATATTTTTGTATTCTGTTGCATCTGTAGTTCCACGCCACCCTTACTTCGACGTAGGTACCTACATCCTGGTTTTCGAAAACGGTATTTTTTACCTGCAACTGTGCAACAGCTCGATCCACCACATCATAAACAAGTAACTTATGGCCGTTCTTGAGTAAATTCCTGGCCATATGTCCTCCCATGTTGCCCAAACCAATGAAACCAACCAGAGCCATCCTGTTTCGTCCGATTTAAAATCAACTATCAAAACGAAAGCATGTTTTTAAGTAAGTACAAAATTTAGAATAAATTTTAAGACAAAATAATGGACGCGACGATAATAGTTATCCAAAACGTTAAGCACGCTATTTCCGAGAATAATAGAGTAAAAATAGAGTATATTCAAAATCAGGGGCGTCTGCTCTGTTCCCATCAAAAAATAGAATGAAAATAGAGTGGGTGGAAAATTGAATGAAATTTCACAAGTTTCAAGGCAAAAGTACAGTAGAAGTCATTGGAAGCATTTGTACGGAATCCTCAGTGAGCGTGTCGATACAGGTCCTGTGCCATTGGTGGAGCGGAGGACTTTGAGGCGTGTGCTGGAATAAGACCCGGGCTTCAGGATGTTCTGCGCGTGTCTGCGCTCGTAACATTTGACCAAGGACAGCAACACTGAAATCAGACGGTCCAACCGAGAATTCTCTTTTTTCTTAAGAAATTCATCTTTCAGCGCTCTATAAACAACTTGCATAAGGAGACAGACAGAATAATAAACACTACGCAGAAGTGAGACCTGTGAAAAGCCTCGAGAAACATGTTAGTGTTGACGGTGGACCGCAAACGACCAAACATTCACCTCTCAGGGGACCTTCCTAGAATATTGAAGTTGAATTCAAAAGATAAAAGAGTACTGTTACAAGACTCGGTTACAGTTGTAATGTTCTCGAAATAGTTTTGAAACCGAGGGTAGTCATCAGTCTTAGTCTTGAACTGAGCGTAAACTCTGTTGAAGCAGACGGCGTTGCGCTTTTATATTGTCTACAGAAAGCTCCTTCTCAACACTTTTGACGCGTGTTGGAATGATAATTACAAGCAGACATGGGCAAAGGGGGGCTGAGGGGGATTGACCACCTCAGCCAGCCGCTAACCCCCTTCGGAAATTTTTGGAAGAATTTTGTATAGAAAGTTATGATAAAAGTATGCCTAGAATAGGCGTAAATGAGCTCAGAACAGCTTATTTTAACCTATTTTAACGAAAAATAACCCAAAAAACTTGATTTAGCCAAAAATCGGACGTTTTGGCTTACCATCATCCCCTCAGGCGCTCCTCTACCCCCCTCAGGAATTAAAATTCTACTCGGCGCTATCGTAAAATCCGGTTCCTTATAAAGTTTAACGGATCCAAGAAAGTATAACGGATCCAAGAAAGTATAACGGATCCAAGCCACCGGCGCACTATTCAAGTTTGACGGATCCATACTATTCAAGTTTGACGGATCCAACTGCACTATTCAATTTTAACGGATCGATGCAAATTTATGAACTATTTAGTTTTGACAGATCCTTAAAATACGCAACTACCCCAAATTCGGCGCCCACCATACTATTCAATTTTGACGGATCCATACTATTCAATTTTAACGAATCCAACTGCACTATTCAATTTCAACGGATCCAACTGCACTATTCAATTTTAACGGATCCATACTATTCAATTTCACAAAATGATAAATATAGAGATAGAGTACACATTTCATGAAGTTTCCTTATACAAATAATTGGTATCAATTTAGTGGCAATGTAAGATGTGTCACTCTTTCATGTCTGTTCGCAGTGGCAGCATGTTTGAAGATTCAAACTTGCTTATACGCCAAATTCTTGCGCTGCTCTTCATGTGGAGTTCTAGTCCAACCAGCAATATGCAGCATATCGCTGCTGAAACTGCAGTTGCAGAAGAAAACACTGTGACAAAATATTTCAACTTATTCAGAGACATTGCTCAGAACTGGTATGCAAGTCTTTGTATTGTGTCCATCCATGGGATCTGGGAACATACCCTCTCCCTTGTTCACTGCTGCCCACGCCTAAGTCGTCCATATACCCTCTGGAAAATTTTGGCTTTTCTTTCTGGCAATTTTACAGCGATTTTTGGCGGTTTTTGGGATATAGCCCTACACCCCAGGCAGATTCATACCTCTCTTCCCACATTTAAAATAGTCATGTCCTACAGGTGCCAAGACAATCACTTCACGCAAAAGTTAGGTGGGCCTGGCAGTATTGTTGAGATTGACGAATCCATTTTTTTCAAAACCAAATATCAAGTGGGCCAACGAAGAGAACATAGCAGGGTATTTGGAATTTTTGAGCGTGGAACAAATCGGGTAATTATGGTACCTGTTCCAAGGAGAGATGCACAAACGTTAATACCAATACTTGAACAATATGTACGTAGAAGCAGGTAAAATCTATGTGTTATGTTGACATCTTCAGCTGATTCTGTGGCTGTTCAGGAACACACATCGTTTCTGACATGTGGGCTGCATATGGTGGAATTAACAACAGAATGCATGTTCAACAAGGTGTACTGCAACAAAAGTACCATCACGACTGGGTTAATCACAGGTTCGATAATAAATCATAACTTTGATCTGAAAAACGTTTTTCAGACAAAATTTTGTTGATCCAAACAATCCTCTTGTTCATGTACAGGGAATTGAAGTAACATGGAGTGCAACAAAAGCCATGCTAAGAAATTTACATGGGACAAGTAGAGATAAATTTCCTACCAACTTATTCCAATACATGTTTAGGAGAGCCCATAACAATGAAAAATTTTTTCAGCATATGGTTTTTTGGATAAGACATTATTATCCTGTGTAGACAACGAATTATGTTGTGTGAAATATACTGTACGTCTAAAACCATGACACCAACTAGCCCAGCTCTGCATAATACACATGGTATAGTGACAGAAGTGCAATAAATACCAATCAACAAGACTGTTGCATGCGGTTTTGGGTGAATGTCCTCTGTCACAAACAAGGTGCAAATACTGCTTATGTGCAGGTTGAACTAAGTGTCATCAATGACTATGAGGCATCGGCAGAAGCATCAGAGATTATGAATTACAACTAGAATCCATTATGGGTGAAGTTCAAAGCAGCTTACAGTAGGTGCTATCTGCAATGCATCATAACTGCAATAGGGTATTCAAGTATTTATTTTCAGACAAAACCTATGACAGTGTGGAGGAAGAGCGCGAGCGTTTTACAATATTTATTAAGAACAAATGGTTCGTTGAAACACATATGAATGTGACAGGAAAAACTTTTCATGTGTCAATGAACCATCTGGCTGATTTAGTCAGTAAAGTCTAACGATTTTAATGGTATACACGGAAACGTTTCAGAAATCTGAAGAGTACAGCTACCGAAATGGGTTTCAGTGCAACTATGCAAACACTTCTCACACCAGCAGTGCGAAGTGCACAGACTTATGCAAAATGGTGTAATTGCTAACCAAATCGACTGGAGAAAGCATGGATATGTATCTGAAGTTAAGAATCAGGTGTTACATTCAATAATCTCCATGTTTCAAAGCAGAAGTATTTTGTTCCATCTCTAGGGTCATTGTGGTTCATGCTGGGCATTTAGTGCAGTAAGAGTCTTGTTCCAATAATTGCAGAAAACGTTGCCAAATACATGGATTTAGACAGGAGCACTTGAGGGGCAAGAGCGGCGCAGAACTGGAAAGCTGGTCTCTTTGTCAGAACAAAATCTGATAGACTGTTCATCAAAATTTGGAAACCAAGGTTGCAATGGTGGTCTGATGGCTTCGGCTTTTCAGTACGTTAAAGAGACTAATGGTCTGGACACAGAAAACTCATATCCATATGAAGCCACTGTAATCAATTAAGAATAAACAAAAAGTATTGTTAAACTTCCAAATTGCAGGTAAACGACTGCAGATTTAACAGACAATTTGTTGGTGGAAATGCAACTGGTTTTATTAGAATCCCAGAAGGAAATGAGCTGCTATTGCAGAATGCTGTAGCCACTGTTGGTCCAGTATCAGCAGCTATTGATGCTTCACATAACAGCTTCAAACTATATAGTAAAGGTTAGTTCACCACATCGTAGTGGCCAACAAACACAGCGTTACACAAACTGCAGGTGTTTATTTTGAACCAGACTGCAGTCCCGTGGACTTAGACCACGCGGTGCTCATTGTTGGATATGGAACGACAATCAAAGGCGATCAGTATTGGCTCGTGAAAAACAGGAATGTAGATTATTATCTAGTAACAACGTTTATCTGAAACGTTTTAGCTGGAGAACAGCGTGGGGAGAAAATGGATACATCAAAATGGCTCGTAATAAGAACAACATGTGTGGTATTGCAACTTACGCTAGTTACCCTACTGTCTAGTACTGTGATAATAAATTATAACCTTCAACGCATTCAGAAATGTGCACATTTGCATTGATCCATTAAAATTGAATAGTACAGTTGGATCCGTTGAAATTGAATAGTGCAGTTGGATCCGTTGAAATTGAATAGTGCAGTTGGATCCGTTGAAATTGAATAGTGCAGTTGGATCCGTTGAAATTGAATAGTGCAGTTGGATCCGTTGAAATTGAATAGTGCAGTTGGATCCGTTGAAATTGAATAGTGCAGTTGGATCCGTTGAAATTGAATAGTGCAGTTGGATCTGTCAAAATTGAATAGTATGGATCCGTCAAAATTGAATAGTACGGCGGGCGACGAATTTGGGGCTTGTTGCGTATTTTAAGGATCCGTCAAACCTAAATAGTTCATAAATTTGCATCGATCCGTTAAAATTGAATAGTGCAGTTGGATCCGTTAAAATTGAATAGTATGGATCCGTCAAACTTGAATAGTGCGCCGGTCGCTTGAATCCGTTAAAATTGAATAGTGCAGTTGGATCCGTCAAACTTGAATAGTATGGATCCGTCAAACTTGAATAGTGCGCCGGTGGCTTGGATCCGTTATACTATTCATGGATCCGTTATACTTTCTTGGATCCGTTAAACTTTATAAGGAACCGGATTTTACGATAGCGCCATTCTACCCCCCTCATCAGCCGAAATGCTAGCCCATGTCTGTCTGATTCAAAGTCCGTGGTAGTTACCCTCAGTACCATACGAATACTACTTCTACGTAGCATCTCACATACTCCACAGTATCGTTTATGTATTGAAAAGAAGTGGAGGTCTTTACTAGTAGCCTACTACAAACACTCACACAAAACTATCAAACTCTTCAGTATGTAGACGTTTATTCAGGAAAACCTGAACCCGGACGTAAAACTGCCAAGGCAGGAAAACAACGCCCATTGAATCGTTTAGCCGGGCATCCTTGTTTCAGCGCCGGTGCGTTTGGGTGATGTTCTTGTCTGTGTTGACTTCGTCCACTCCGACTTCCAAATTGTGCACTGCAGATGTCACAAGAATATTTTTTACCGGTTGAACTCATAACTAGAGATCGGTTTTGACTGTGCACTGTAAATAACCACCATAACTTAACAATGCAAAGTAAGGTAAAAGAAAACCAACAAGCAAAACAAAAACAGCAAAGTAGTAGCGCATTCAAAGGAAGAAGGCTATTATCTCGGAAATACAACGTCCATAAGTTTTCCAGGAAAAGCGGGACAATTGAACAAACATGATATGGACCACCCTGACTTTTAGATTTCGGCTTGCAGAACCAGCAGCACTTGTAATATTTTCGCCCCGAAATTGTAAAATACATGCCATACATGGACCAGGAGTGTGGGGGTATACCCCTCCCCCTCGCCGGCCAATCCCGCCCCCCCCTCGGCCGGCCATACCCCCCTCCCCTTCGCCGGCCAATCCCGCCCCCCCCCTCGGCTGGCCATACCCCCTCCTGGAGAGGGAAAATTTTCGCTTATTTAAGGCAAAATAGGCGTTTTTTGGCCATTTTTTCGGGACCCCCGCCCGCCCGAGGTCTCCATACCCCTCCGGATTTTTCCGGCCCATGTATGATACATGTCCACTTATCATGTTAATGAATGCTGAAAATTTGAGCCGAATCGACAAAGAAGTGACCGAGAACGAACTGTCTGAGTAAAGTAGTGAAAGTGGCTGGAAATTTTTAATCTATAGGTACTGTAGGTAATTCGCCCCTTTCCCTATATTTGCCAAAACTTCTTTGACCTTCTCCCTTCAGCCTAAACTTGGTCTCCAAACAGTCTCCTCTAAATCTAAACTTGAATACTTGGCCTGAAGCCTAAGTCTAAGCAATCTGAACACAACAACTTTAACCTAATCTGTCTTTCGATTTTATGTAAATTTCGATCGCTCTCAAACAATTTTCTACCCACTCTATTTTCATTCTATTTTTTGATGGGAACAGAGCAGACGCCCGTGAATTTTGAATCCACTCTATTTTTACTCTATTATTCTCGGAAATAGCGTGCTTAACGTTTTGGATAACTATCGTCGCGTAAATAATGGTGCGTAGTTCGTATATCCCACCCAAAGTGGTCCAAATAGACTATGGGAAGGGCGTACGGTACCGAAGTGGCCCAAACGCGATATAGTTCTGCTTTTCGTTTTATCTACGATTCTACAGTTAAAACAGCATTGTATTTTAAGGCAACGAGACTCAAAAAGATCTTCTCCAGAGTGTCCTGCAAACTAAACTGAAACACTGGTTATGCTTTAAGTCTAGGTTCATTAGTTGAACTTCCACAACAGACTAAACGTAAAGTTTGTAAAGTTATCTACATACAAAAGAAGCAGCTTTTTTGTGCCGAGATGTGTGTGAATTGGTGCACGTAGATATACACAAACGTACAAATTGTATACTTCAGTTGTTCTAACTGCGTATGTCTAAGAGTTTCGAAAAATAGTTATAGGTATTAACATTAATCACCATATTCATTACTTCACCTGGTCTGAAAGCCATACCTTGCAGCCGGCGGGTTCAAGGTGGATAACACATCTACGGGATTGAAGTTGAGACCCATTCTGTAATCACTCACTCGCATTTTGGCGATCAGCAATTGATGGAGTTGGGTCAGTTCAGTAAACTCTTCGTTAATCAGTCCAAACAGTTCCGCTTCCGCATTTTCAGATCGCTAAATTTGGTTGGGTGCTACTGTAGGATTAAAAGGCCATTTCTATTTGATTAGATTTAAGTGGGCACAAACACCGTTTTTATTCCATCTAGGTATGCAACGAATAGACTAATTCTAGACGGCAACCGGGGTAACTGCTGTGCGTAATCATCAGCCGTTGTCTGAGTCACAGCTTCTTTCTTGGAGCAGAATGCGGTCGGTAATTCTCTTCGTCTAAATGATCTCTTGTTTCCTGTTTTTCAGATATGGTGTGTTTATTCCTTTTCTTACGGTATTTTCGGTGCTCTTGTCGGCCTAGAAACTGAAGAGGTCCTGAAAAAAGTTAAGGAAGCGTCACTTCACTACCTTTGGTATTAATAAATGAGTTGTTGAACTTCATTTTGAGCCCAAGGAATGCCGTGTCCTTTCTTCGGACGCCCACTCCTCCAAATTCTTTCATCCTTGTCTTGGCCGGCCAGCTATCTCTTTTACCCTACAGGAACTGATGAGACGATATAATAACTTGGCAGAGCCGTTCAACGCCCTAGTAACGTCAGCACTCATCAACTCAAACACGGGTCCTTTTTCAACGACGTTTATGGCGAAATTTTTATTTAAACGCTATTTGCTGGCATCAAAACTATAAAAACTATTTTTTCCGACCTGATTTCTACTTTTTCAGGGTGCTCCAATTAAATCATCATCTTGTACTATTTTTTGCCTGTACTATTTTAGTGTACTATAATTGTACTATTTTGAGGGATATACCTACTTCTCCCCCAAAATAATGGCGACTACTAACTAAAGTTCGCAACTTCGCAACCAGTCGCACCCGTTCGGCAGTTATTTTTTTGTAATAGTAGTTTACGCACCGTACGCACCGTTCGCACCGTTACGAACCGTACGCACTGTTCGCATCAGCAGCGACCCCGATTGGGCGCCGATCTTTCGGAGTGGTTAATTTGCTTAGATCAATCAGAGAACCGTTCTATTTCACCTTGCATTAACAAATTACGCGTTTTGGTGGAAAAGTAGCTGGAAAATCAGCTTGTATTAAAATTTTAAAAGAAAAAAGCGAAAATAATCACGTGTGTCACGGCGGCCCCGGCACCCATGGAAGCATACATGTAACAGGTCATCCGCCGATGGGGGGAGGGGGGTTGGGGGGGTCTGGCGCCGGCCGGGGGGTCTGAGCCAAAATTTTGGGGGAGGGGGTGGGCACTGAAAAACGCTCAAAAATCGAGAAAAATCGCAATTTTTGGCCTAAAAATCGCCAAAAATCGCTAATTTGGGCTGAAATACAGCTAAAAAGTGCTGTTTTGCAGGCGATTTTGGCAATTTTTGTGTGTGAAGGTGTAAAAAATTGCAAAAATTTGCTCGAAAATTTACTTGCCAGAAAAATCGGAGGGGGGGTCGGTGAAATCGTCTCGGGGGGGGGGGGGTCCCCATCCGGGGCGGTCTGGCCTAAGTCGGGTGGGGGGCCAACCCCCCCAGACCCCCCTGTTACATGTATGCATGGAAGCGGTATGTTTGTGGGTTCGAAACCTGTTGAGGCGATGGGAAGTAGGCGATACAAAGCCCAACCCAGGCCGTCGAAAGTCAGCAATGGCAAGTAGATAAATGGGGACCAAACCGGCGCTGTCTTGCACCCACCCACCCAAAAGGGGAGGGTTGTTGTTAAGGAGGCTGCCGGACCTTCTTGTCTCTTCTGTTGTTAAGGAGGCTGCCGGACCTTCTGTCTCTTCCTGCTCTATAGCAGTTGGCTACTCCTAGTCCGAAAGGACAAAAAGTTACAAGAACAAAATAACAATTCGACAGGACATACAATGCAGCGGAACCACTGACAGCATCACCACAATATCGAGTTTGTCCTTGGTGTCAGCCGTGAAGTAAAAACATTTGGATCGTTAGTTTAATGGTTGCCCCATCAGCGAAACCCATCAGGTCCAATTTTTCGGCCAATCATTTCCCATTTTAGTACTATGTCAATCAGAAAAGGTGCCGAGATAAGACGTTTTTTGCCTGACGAAATTGAGACGTTTAGCGATGGGTGTAAAGTCTCGCTGATTTGTGATATTGTACCCCGATTTTTAAAACACAAATCACCTTTCCTTTTCCAGAGCCGATCCTGTATACAGTTGTACATACATGGTGCATAATATGGTAAATTCGCTTTTCCAATGCTTTAGATAACAGCAGCTTTGAAAGCATTTTTATACGTACTGTAGATTCTCGGGAAGAATATCGGAAGAAAACTAAGTAACAAAAGCACTGCACTACAGCAACTGTGCGGAGATGCACCACAGCTAACAGAAAGAAGCTAATACGATGCAAGCATAACAGAAAAAGCAACTACACTAAATGACCAGAAAGCTGCTCTAACTAACACCAAATCTTTGGGGCGTGCAAAAATTATGTAATGTCATGAGGGATTGGGAGGTTCGCCAAATGACTACTAATCATTACGGTGGGGGAGGGGGGTTGGCGACTTCATTACGTAATTTTTTTAAAGTGCAGAAATCACTGAAGTGGCCACAATTTTGATTGTTTTTGACGTACAGTACATGTACATGTAGTTTCGATTTGAAGCCATTGGGTGTACATTATCTCAATTTCACTTTAAGTTGTAGTAGTTGTGGAAAGTCAAAACTCCCATTTTCAAAAGGGTGGTGTGTAAAGCACTGACAGGGCCCTTTGGGCGAGAGATGATTCTACTGCTATCAAATTTTTCCCTGACCGGACACGAAATTCTCTGAATTTTCCCTGATTCCCTAAATTATTTAAAATTATGTGAATTTCCATGACTCGCTGACTTTTCCGGTCCCGCACGAACTCTGGTTTATAACTATCGATTATCAGTCAAGTGATATGGCAGCAGCCCTAAAATCCATGATAAAGCACTTTGGTTTCATTGAATCGGCTCTTTTCCCCTCCATTTGGTGCTGCTCACTGGTGATGATGGCGACAATCTTAAGATCATGAACGGTTTAGTCGATCTGCCCAAGGAGCAATTTTTTACTTTCAGCTTCTCTAAAAGCACTCGGGGACACAATTTGAAGTTGTACGTTAATCATACAAATCTGGACATACGTAAAAACTTCTTTGCTAACCGAATCATTCATGTTTGGAATGGTCTTCCTTCCGAACTTGTTAATTGTCGCACAGTCTCCAGATTCCGTCAAAATGTCCGAAACTTGGACATTACTATGCATCTCATGGGCAGGGCTCTATAGCGGGCTAACGGCCCAGCCCTCCCTCTGGTACGTACGTTCGTTCAGTATTGCATAATCGTGTCAGATAAACTTACTATAATATAATATTCCCGTTTCTGTTCCGTACTTTCTGTTTTTACTGATGTTTTCTCGTTAAAAGATTCAATGCACCATGCTACTTTTCCACCAAAACGCGTAATTTGTTAATGCAAGCTGAAATAGAACGGTTCTGATCGATCAGAGCAAATTCACCACTCCGAAAGATCGGCGCCCAATTGGGGTCGCTGCTGATGCGAACGGTGCGTAATGGTGCGAATGGTGCGTAAACTGCTAACTGCCCACCCGTTCGTATCCGCCGGGCACTAACTCTAGAATATACACTCGAAGACTGCAGTGCGAACTGTAGTCGCCAAAAAAAGGGTGCGTCGTTGGTATCTCCCGATCAAAGTGGCCCAGTGTTTAGGCGGTCTGTACCAAAGTGGGGCAAATGCAATTTCAGATGTTTCGGCTTCTGCAATGCTGTGAAGTGAAACAGAGTTTCCTTTAAGCACACACACATGACCTGACGTAGAAAACCGAACATTCGGATGAACCTATTAGAGCACTACCACTTTTAATGTGCAAAAGCGTTCTTTGTTGGTTTCACTGCGGTAACTCTTGCTGCTTGTTTGTATACGCTGGGCCACGAACCGTGAACAACTCTATAGGGAAAAAGATTTTACTAAGCAAAGACCCACTTAGCACTGTTTAATCTACCTGTGGCAAAAACCAGTTCCAACCAAGCCTTTCCTCAACTCAAACGCTTTCGAAACTGTGGCATATCTCTATTTAGGGTTGTGTTCTTTCGTTGCAGCACCACCTTTCTCGTTCGCCCCACAAGGCTCTTCAGACCTACAAGCTCCATTATCCGATTCACTAAAGATACAAGGACAATACATTAAGAGATATTACATGCGTAACAACTTCGTACTAATTCGTGCATTTGCAGTTGTTCCTTAGGTCCGGTTTTTGTCGACCTAATTATTCTGATTTAGAGTGAGTTCCCGGATCAGTTGGTGACATAGTCTTCTGCCAAAACGATTGTTACTTTTCTTTTTGGAATACTCTGTGTAAATTATTTCTGGTTTCTACTTTCGCTTTGCCAAGTACGCCAGCACTGCGACGTGTGTCATTCTGATGCCCAACAAACGCAAAGTTGCATCAGCCACATCTCTCTTGGACCGAATTTCGCTAGCTTCGTAGATTATCTGCTTGATTTCTTCTTGCTCCCAAGGAACGCCGAATCCGGTCTTCTGACCACCACGGCCACTGCGTTCCATTTATTATACGTGTAGAATGACTTCCAGAATTATCGAAGCAAAAACACTGAAAAACACGTTTACTGTCAGAACATCTAACGAATCAGTCACAATTTTTAGAAATAACGGAAATTTTTGCTGTTCCGAACGTTTTTTACTGTTTGCCAAGACCTCTGGCGATCGGTAAATAAATCTAACGGGCCGGGTAAATTTTGTTCGATTTCTGGTAAATTAATCTGCCCGGGTAAATATTGGGTAAATATTGATCTGGAGATACACAGGCCACACCCAAAAAAAGGCTAATGAATGGAATACGAATCGGATCGGATCATAAGGATAGGATAATGTTGAATCACTCCGATTACAAATTTCTAACAAAGTCGGTAGAATGTGGTGCCAAACGACTGCTCCCGATCTCTTTATTATTACGTCGTACTTACTGCATGCTACACACAGCTTTAGCTCAGATAACTCGCTTTCGGCCAGTGGTCAAAAGTCCTGTAAAACGGTGCGCACCCATAATTGCAAATCTTTTAAAAAACGAAGAAATATGGTACCAAACAACTGCTTTTGACCTCTAGATTATTATGTTTCTTCAACTAATTACTGCATGCTACCAAAGATTACGCGCTCTCCATCCATATCGCTCAATAGTGGCCCTACTACTATCCCCGGAACCACTTTATAAAAACTTTGCAATAGAAGTCTTACGCACAGACATACATTCATGTTCAAGCTTGAATCGTCATCAGACCATTGCCCGAACTGCGAAACGAGCGCAGCAAGAACGATTGGGTCCTATCCTAACCTTAGAACGGTGGCTGGCTCATTTCAAACGACCATCATCAAAATGAATAAATCGAAAAAAGAACATTTCTAGATCATCCTTTGAAAGATAGCTATCAATTTTACCATGTTAGTAGGCCTACCTCAAATGCATTTTTCTGACCATTTACTCTAGCATCTCTGCTCAGTGCATGTGTGATGTATCGCCGCATACAGCGTAGGTTGTTGCTGCGCCCGCTTTGTGTGTACGTGCATTTATCAGACATGCCTTGGCACACTGTTGCTAATAATAGCGGGCCGCAGCGACCTGGCCTCAGCACAGGCTGGAGCCAGTCTAGTGTAACGCTAAACCTGTTGACCGGTCGACTGCATAAAGACCGTGTGTTGATTCTGCTCTCTTTCCGCGCACACTCAAAAAAGCTCACCAACCACCGGCCACCACCGACACATTAAATTGGCGACGCAGTGTCTACTTCATTCGAACAACGACGCGTCGATTTGTGCGCCAAATTACAATTTGAACTGACTTTCGCTGCTAAACAACCGCACCGTGCCAGCGAGTTGCCGAACGCCCATTTTTGCCTTTGCCTCTACAGCCAGTGAACTGTTCTGTGCCTGCAATGTGGACCGGACTTGCCTACATTTGTGCGCCTGCCATTTGCGTGCAATTTTGCTGCGACTTTGGACTGCCGACTTGGGCTTAAAGCGTGTTCATTTCCCGGCGAAATTCTGCTGCATTTGGATCGCAAACTGTGCGGTAACTGTTTACACTTGTTGTGTAACTAACTGTTTGCTGTTTCCGCAACGACCTGCCCGGCAAATTCTGTGTTTTCAATGGCTGCTGCTGCGCGAAAACTACCTGCCATTCAGCCGAAGGAGTACTGGCCGCTCTCTTTAGAGCAGCCCCGACTTTCGTGGCCTCAGTGGGAGAGGTCATTGCGTGCGTTTTTCGTGATGTACAACACCGGACTGCCAGACAATGGAAAGATGACGGACACGGAGAAGAATCTGGTGATGTTGCAATTGTTGGGAGACTACGCCCACACACTCTTCTCTGCACACCCAGACTACAACAAAGAACAAGAGATGACGTTCGATAACTACCTCCGCGCCGCTCAGTCAATCTTCCACAAGCCTGTCAATGCAGTTCGGGCCCACTTCGATTTTGGTACATGCTGTCAGCACTCCAGTGAGTCGGTTGATGAGTACGTACTGGCGCTCAGAGCATTGATGGCAGACTGTATGAAGACATTTCCTGTGCAAGAGGGAGCTCAAGGTCAGGTTATGGTAACTGATCTCGCAGACTTCCTGTTAGCTGTCCAACTGTGCAAGGGAATCGCCAGCAAAGAAGCTCAACAGAAGCTGCTCACAGAAGATACGGTTGACCTGAAGAAGTTCACCGACGTTGCACTCGCCGATGAGCGATCAAAACAGGATGTCTCGCACCTACAAGCCCCGGGTACAAGCAAGGTCGCGAAAACTCAACAGCAAGCACGACAACAGCGTCAGGGAGGTTATGGAAAGCCTCCGTACACATCTCGTTTAAAGAAGGGAGAATCAGCATCACAGGCAGCTTGCAAAGCGTGTGGTCGCCTGGGTCACAATGGTGGTTCAGAGTGTCCTGCCAGAGGGAAGAAGTGCACCTACTGCCATAAGCTGAATCATTTCAAGCAGTGCTGTTACAAGAAGCTCCGAGATGAGGGTCAGAATGGTGTCAAGCAGACCAAAGCTGTTCATTCGCGAGCCAAAAGAAGAAGGAGACGTGTGCGTGTCATTGATAGCACTTTGGCCAAGTCTTTCACTGGTACCGTACATATCGCCTCTGATTTTGGACAGTCAGCGATGGTTACAGCGGAAGCTGACAGCTGTTCAGACATCACGGGTATCACTTGGTCGCAATATCTGCATGATTTTGCGAACACTCCACTGCACTCAGCCAAGCAGAAGCTGACCAATTTTGATGGTTCAGAAATCAATGGTGTGAAGGGCGTCTTTCCTGCAACAGTCTCCTACCAACAGCGCGAGGCACGTTTGGATGTGCTGGTGCTGCCAGATGAGCATGGAGCACTGATCGGCAGAGATGCAATAGCTGCACTAGAACTCGTGCTGGATGGAAGCACTTGCACCGTGCGATCAGTGGTAAAGTGTGCAACTACTGCTGATGAACACACCAATGGTGACAACAGATGCTATTCAGACTTCGATGCTGCGCTACAAAGCATCAAAATGCAATTGTTGGAAAATTGCATCACAGATGACACAATGGGTGCTCAGTCTCAAAGGAGAGCTGAGGACATCTGTGACCTTGCTTCTCTGCAATCCATGGGGAGTTGCAGTATTCGTGCACTGGGTACAAGGTCAGACCAGCTGTCTCAATGGAAGAAGGCTGGACTCTTGTCACTTCTACAGGAGACGCAGAATCTCATGAAGTCAGACATTGGAGAGATTCCAGAGTTCAAGCACAAGATTCAGTTGGTCCCAAATGCGAAGCTGCCACCTCCACAGAAACTGCGCTCAATTCCACTGTACAGATGGGACAAAGCAATGGCAGAAATTGATCTGATGGAGCAGCAGGGCATTTGGCAGAAAGTCTACAATGGACCATGTGTCCATGGTATGGTAACAGTGGACAAACCTGATGGCGGTGTCAGAATCACGACAGATCTGACAGGGTTGAACAAGCTGGTTGAACCGTTCCGGTATCCACTACCAAACATCAGAGACTTGTATGATCGCTTGTGTCAGGCGAAAGTCTATTCAAAGCTCGATCTGCACAAAGCCTATTACAACGCCAGTCTTGATGAAGAGAGCAGTCAGCTAACGACAACAATCACTCCAAAAGGATTGTATGCATACAAGCGGCTGCCAATGGGATTGAAAGATTCAGCAGCTGTGTTTCAACACCTCATGAACCAGACTCTCAGCGGCTTATCTGGATGTGAGCCATACATTGATGACATCCTAGTTTTTCGAAAGACTAGGGCAGAGCATGATGCAAATCTGTCAGCAGTGTTGCAACGACTTGACAAGAAGAATCTGCGACTCAACCTGGACAAGTGTGTCATTGCTACTGATTCAGTGCCTTTCTTGGGTCACATGATTGCCCCGGGTTCACTGAAGCCTGACCCAAAGAATTTGAAGCCGATTCAAGAGATGCCTGCTCCGAGTAATGTGAAACAAGTGCAGAGTTTTCTGGGCATGTTGAATTACTATGCCGATTTCCTGCCTACACAGCTGACTACTGTCTCCGAGCCATTGAGAGCATTGACTCGTGCTGGTGTCAAGTTCAACTGGACAGACACGCACCAGAAGTCATTTGAAAAGCTGAAGGCAATGGCCTGTCAGGACCTCAAGCTCGGTATCTTCGATCCACAATTTCTGACGATTCTGCAAACGGATGCCTCCAACTATGGCATTGGTGGTGTGCTGGCTCAAGTTCAAAATGGAAAAGAAGTGCCGATTGCCTTTGGACACCACACGTTGGATACCAGAGAACACAATTGGGCCTCCAATGAACGGGAAGCATATGCCGCAATGTTCTTTTGTGAATATTGGGAGAAGTTCTTGTTGGGACACCCATTCACGCTGCGCACTGACCACCAAGCTCTGACATCGCTATTGCACCAGTGCAGCAACAAGCGAAAATCAGCCAAGTTTGCAAGGTGGCATGACCGACTCAGTCACTTCAACTATACTGTGGAGTATAGAAGTGGCAGTGATAGCTCAGCTAATGTTCCGGATGCACTGTCACGCCTAATCGACAAGGCTAGCCCGAGCATAAAGGCAGTCAATGAGCAAGTCAATTCAATGGGTCTGTCAGTTGCAAAATTTCGTGCCAGCACAAAAGAGGATCCAGTTCTCAATGAGGTCATGCGCTTCATTGCAGAAGGCTGGCCGCAAAATCGCAACAAAGTGCCAATCTCAGTGGTAGAGTTCTACAAGCTGCGCAACGAACTCTCAGTGGAAGAGGGTTGCATAGTCCGCGGAGACAAGTGCCGAATACTCGTTCCAGGTTCCCTGCGCAAAACTCTCCTGACAAGAGCACACAGTGGTCATCCTGGCATCGTTCGCTTCAAACGGAAGCTACGAGAAACATACTGGTGGCCAGGGATGGACAAAGAAGCAGAAGCGTTCATGCGACACTGTGCACCATGTCAAGACTCTGGAAAGTCTGACCCAAAAGTGCACATGCCCGCCATGCACCTCCATGTCCCAGACAAACCATGGGAGGAAGTTTCGATTGACATCATGGGTCCATTTGTTGATGCACCGAAGCACCAGCAGTACATTGTTGTCATTATCGATCACTACTCGCGTTTCCCTGAGCTGCTCTGCACAACTGACATCACAGCTGGTAGAATTACCAAGTGGTTGGCAGAAGTCTTCAGCAGATATGGGAATCCAGCCAAGTTGATATCTGACAATGGGCCACAGTTTGTGTCTACACTCTTCAAGCGGTTTTTGGAATGCCGCGATATTCTGCATCAGTTGACACCGGTCTACTGTCCACAGCAGAATGCTTTTGTGGAAGTGTTCAATCGCTACCTCAAGCATGGAGTGCAAACGTTCGCCAAAGGACGACTGCCATGGTACGATGGTTTGCTGGAACTACTCGCGCATTTCCGAGCAACGGCACATGCAAGCAATGCTCCTTCACCTACAGAGCTCTTCTTTGGGCGCAAATTTCGTTTGGATTTCGAAATTGTGCGTTCAAGAAGGAGGAGGGTAGAGAGAACGCAAGCCGCTCAGGAAGAAAACAAAGGCAGCGGGACCCAGTCAGAAAAAACCATCGCAATCCACAGAAGAGGGCCTTACAAGATCGGTGACAGAGTACGTGTCAAACGGCCTCACACACTCAAAGGGCGCAGTCCGTGGTCAGAGCCGCTCACTGTTGTCAAAGTGATGGGGGATTGGATGTACAAACTGTCTAATGGCCAACTCTGGAATGCGCGCCGCATGAGACGCATCTATGATGATGAACCAAAAGATATTGCGTCTGAGTGCACTGCAGAACCTCCAGAGAGTTCAACAAGCATCTCCAGTTTTGCCACGCCGATCGCAAAGGGCCACCAAGGGACGTCAGCCACGCCGCTACTCTCCCAGCGACTACCCTTGATACTTTGATCGCATTTAAAGGAGAGGGGTGGTTGATGTATCGCCGCATACAGCGTAGGTTGTTGCTGCGCCCGCTTTGTGTGTACGTGCATTTATCAGACATGCCTTGGCACACTGTTGCTAATAATAGCGGGCCGCAGCGACCTGGCCTCAGCACAGGCTGGAGCCAGTCTAGTGTAATGCTAAACCTGTTGACCGGTCGACTGCATAAAGACTAGGGCCCGACCGGATACAAATTTCTACCGGATCCGGATCCGGATCCGGATATGCCCATATCCGGCCGGATCCGGATCCGGATATGCCGGATATCATTGATCAACTAAAAAAAATTTTTAGAATGCAATAAACCACATATATACATTTCTTTGTTCTATAACAGTTGATTCAAAACAACATCTAACAATTGTAGTTCATATGGTTGGATAATATCGGGTTTTTGCGATGGATGTGATATTGCATATATCATATGCATGTAAAAATGAGATAGGTACATATTTTTTGCATATTTGCATATTTTATTACCGCGGCTAGAAATTGATAACTGGACGCTTTCCAAGCATTTTTTAGTTTGGTCGGAATGTCTATGCAATCTTTAGCATTTCTTAGGTATACCTATTTTACAGATACAGACCTCATCTGAAAAAAAAAACAGAAGTGGAAACACAGTTTGGCATGAAAGTTCAGCTCATTTCGTAATTTTTAGATAAAAATGGTTGATATCACAGACTTTTGACTAAATTATTGTTTGCATGTTCAAATTTGTTCTCTCTAATGTGGTATACTTAGCCGACCTTTTGATAGACCTGTCCTAGTTTTACAAACTAAAAAATTATTAATTTGAAAAATCTCAGTTGAGATTTCCATTCTTTGCGAGTTGAGTTTAGAGTCTCAAGCCATTCATCTCCATTCTGCAACTGAAAAGAGACGCTTTGATCTCTGTAAAGTACAGATTTACAGTATAAACTTGCCTCAATAATAGTTCGTTTTTTATTTTAGATTTTTTATATTTAATTAAATGAAAAATTAGCAAAAACAAGTTTGTTTTGGCCAAGTCCTAGCCTGCTCGCCTCTGTAGCTTGGAGTTATCCCCTTCCGAAATGAACTGACCCGAATTTTCAGATGTCAATTTTTAACGTAAATATTTCAAGAACCCTTCATCGGATCTTTGCCAAATTTTGCAAGTTCACCAATCTTTATATGGACTTAAGAACCTGAAGAGCTCAGCTTTTTTACAAAACCGGTTAAAATCTGGCGGATTTTTACTTTCAGTCAAGGTGAAAAATTAGCATTGTCAAAAATGAGGGTGTTATCCTTTGCACAGAAATCAGGGTTATATGAACTACTGGGGTCATGGATTACAATCGCCTCAAGAAATTTCTAACAAGCATTCGGTCGAATGCAATATTTATGTTCAAAATATGTAAAAAATCACGTTTTCTCATCTGTGACTGATATCCGGCATATCCGGCAGGTAATATCCGGATCCGGTACCGGATCCGGATATGGCCATATCCGGCCGGATCCGGATCCGGATATCCGGTCGGGCCCTAATAAAGACCGTGTGTTGATTCTGCTCTCTTTCCGCGCACACTCAAAAAAGCTCACCAACCACCGGCCACCACCGACACATTAATGTGGGTACTACAATCCGTGTTATGGCAGTTCACCAATGTCGCGTTTGGACTTGAATTACAGTCAATGTCGCGTTTGGACTTGAATTACAGAATTGGTAAACCTAATTTTCATCCTTGAACAACAGACTAAATGAAAAATGCGCTGTTTCAACACCTACTTAGTAAAAGATAAGACTCATGTCCGCCGACAGATCTCTGCTCTGTGCATGTGGGTACTACAACCAGCATTACGGCAGTTTACCAATGTCGCGTTTGGACTTGACCTAACCGAATTGGCAACCTAATTTTCCTAAGATGCAAGATCCACTCGCAAATGCGCCGTGGTGGTATTTGTCTCTAGCGTCTACCGCCCGTTCAAGTAAGTCGGTCAGAATGAAGATTTTACTAGACGAACTGAATTAAAAGTAAACTGCACGACACCGATGAGTTAGCAAAATTTTAGCACACACACACACATCTGTCCATATCACTGTTGACGGCACTGATCTTTCTCTGTGCTTTTAGTCGATTTCGGTGTTTCGTTCTCCACCGACTTCTCTTTCCTTTTTGCTGAGAACGGGTTGCCCATGCGTGACTCTATAAAACTTAGTTTGTAGTCTGTGAACAACCGTCATAAACCCTGCTGGCGAAATTCCCCTCGACCATCCCGGTCTCCAAACCCAACGATTTTTTTTTGCGTTTTTTAACTACTTTACAGCGAGTTTTAGCCATTTTTGGGAAATCGGCTTACGCCTACGTAACAAACCCCAACTCATACCCCTCTGGGTTGTCGGTGCCATGTCTGATTTACCAAGTTTCAAAACAACGATAATATGAAAAATAAGCATTTTATGAGACTGACTTTTCTGAACAGGAGTCACTGGTGGCGGGAGTGGTGCTTGGGCGATGCCCGGTGGTTGATTTTCTTTTAGAACAGCCGAGCTACTCTTAGAGGTGGTCTCAGACCCACTGCTAAAATATGACCGGTCCGGCATGTTAGCGCTATTTTCCTGCCATTACGCGTTAGAGTTCGAATCCGACACACTGACCATTTGACTCTGGTTTCGCACATCCAAAAGTTCTTTCTGCAACTTTTCTACCTTCTCCTCCAGCTGCTTAACTTTCTTGTGCAGCTGAAAGAAGCAACCTTGTTGTTTGGCCGTTAAAACAACGACGCATCGAAAACCTCGTAATTCTTCTGTCGTTCTTGACGTAAACTCAGCTGTTCAACGGTTCCAGCTTCCTCAGCAACCAATCGAGTTACGCCGCGGCCTTTTGCAGCTTCCGAACGGGTGGCTCCTATGCGAACTAAAACTCTGTCACGCTCGTATGCATACTTGGGCCGGATGGAAAAATGGAGGGGGTGTGGCTTTTCGGTGGGGTGGGGGTTCGAGAGTATAAAACCGCTTTCCCAAAATCACAAGGTCGCAAAAATTTCGGAGATCAAATTGGTCTCCCAAACAAGGTCGCCACAATTTCGAGGGGGCGCCTGCCGGTGAGGGGGTAAACCACTCAGCCCGGCCCATGTATGGCAGGCATGAATTGGCGAAAAATTGGTCAATCACACAGACAGATCGGTCTCCTTACTTCTGACTGCTTTGCCTTTCCAAATCGGCTCGGCTAAATTATTAATTTATCTACTGTCCCTCACTCCTCGGTTTATATCGGCGATTTTAAGGAATGCAAGAACTTTATTCTTTTCGCTATGTTAGACTTGATGAGGCATTCTAATCTGCTCGCTGATTACATATTGGTGCCATGAAAATTACAATAAAACTGTGAGCCCTCTGACGTGAGAATTCCATTTAACGAGTATCAACGCGGAGCTAAAAGTTAAAAGCTACCTATTGCTGATTTACATACGTAGCGTACGACTGGAAAAACCAATGACATACCAGTGCATTCCTGTTCTTGCTTCACACTTCTCAGTTCGTTTTTGAGCTCACGAATCTTCTCGTCCTTGTACGCGATGTCTCTGCGATAATTTTCAGCCCTACAAGCAATACGCAACTGATACGCAGAGGTGCTAAGCCCTAGCCAGACTGACTCCTTCTTCCACTCCTGAGTTTTTTTGTACAAACTGCGTTCGAAGCCAGCCGAACGCGACCCTTCCTGCAGCAGTTTTATCTTCCGCTCCTCCATCTCGCGTGTCATTTGCTGGCATCTCAGCTCCAGACTCGATATCTGCTCCTGCAACTCGGCCTCTTTCCCGGCGCACTGCTCTTTCAGTGCGGCATATTTCTTGGAGCTCTCACTGTGCAGTTGAATCTGCTTGTTGGAGCAATCCAACTGGGCCTAAACCAACTGATCGCCGTCGCAGACACAAGTCGACCGGTTACCGTCAGCTCGACAGTTCTCGTCTCGAGCAGCTGAATTTTGGCGTTCAGCTCCTGTTCCATGTCGTCGGCCTTGTCGCACTCATTCTCCAGACGCCGTTTACTGTCGCGCAGCACCGCTACGACTCGCTTCAACCGCTCAACTTCTGTCGTGCTCTCAGTTAGTTCGGCGCGAAGTCGCTCCGCCTGACAAAACAACTATTCAAGTCCATACATGGGCCGGAAAAATCCGGAGGGGGGGTGGGGGGTTGAGACCTCGGGGGGGGGGGGGGGTCCCCCACCCCCGAAAAAAGGCCAAAAAACGCCTATTTTGCCTTAAATAAGCGGAAATTTCCTCCCTCCGGGAGGGGGGGTATGGCCGGCCGAGGGGGGTATGGCCGACCGAGGGGGAGGGGTATACCCCCTTACCCCCCGGCCCATGTATGTTCAAGTCAGCTACTATGGTAAAACGAGCCAAGTACTTTGTGCTTTTCCTGTTAGCTGACTTAATTTAACACAAGTGACACATGCAGAATGTTTTGCACGCCAATTATGTACTTGTATTTTAGGTAAAAATATTTAAGAGCCGGTTTTTCTAAGGGTCGACCCTTCCCGGACAAATCTCAACTTCATCTCTCCGATTTGGCTAAAATTTTGTATTTTGGTATAATTTAACCTAAAAAGATGTTTTATCACCTTCCCGGGCGTTTTTGTGAGACTCAATTTTTCGGCCCAACTTCAAATCTCGGTTTATAACTCTAGAACTAGTGAACGTAGAAACTTGTGGATTGCATATTTACAATCACATGAGCGTTCTCTTTCAAACGATATCCCACACGACCGAATTCGAGAGAAAAAATTTTTTTCGAACCCCTTCTGGGCCAAATTTGACCCCCCTAAAAGTGCGACTACCGCTATTTTATTTCATAAAAATGTAGCGCTATTTATTCGCTTTTGATAGCACAAAAAAAATCGAGAAAAAAAATGGGCGTCTAATTGAGTTTTTGGGCCTTGAAAGTTGTCAGGTCGAAAATTTGCCCAATATAAAATTGCCTTGTAAAGAGCATATCTTTGTCAATTTTGCACCGAGTTCAGTGATTTTTTGCACACATATTGCACTATATCCCTGGCACATACTGCACTGTTCACTTGGCGCCAGTTCTACGTTTTTTGGTCACATTTCAAGATACATTAGTTTACAAAGCAAATAGAATTTTCTGATAAACTGCAGTATCTTTCTGATAATTCGACAGTTGCTACTTTGTTACTGTCTTTTTTACCGTCTTGTCACTAGCTACCACTACGTACCTACAACTAGACATGGGGGAATGGGGCTGAAGGGGAGGTTGACCCCCTCTGGCTCTGACCTACCCCCCTTCAGCCGGCCTCTACCCTCTCAATTTTCTTTATGGAAAAATTTTGTATAGAAAATTATGACAAAAGCATGCCTAGATGCCTAGATTAGGTGTAAATTAGCTCAGAATAGCTTATTTATTTTTATCTAAAAATAAGCAAAAACCTTGATTTTAGTTAAAAATCGGACTTTTTTACTTACTGTAACATCCCCTCAACCCCCCTCAGGCGCTCCCACCCCCATCAGCCCCCTCAGGAATCGAAAATTCTACCCCTCCCCATCAGCCGAAATGCTTGCCCATGTCTACCTACAACCATTTCAGAATCCAGATTTATGTATTTATTACTGAACATAGCGTGCAACAGGACGGACAGGAGTCTAATTATCTAAAATACGCCAAGTGCGTATAAACCGCATTCCATTTAGATTTCGCGCACTGACTGGAATTTTGGTAAGAGCTTTGAAACTTGCCATTAGGCATAACATACTAAGTGGGCAGCCGAGTAGCTCAAAAGGCACTAAAATTGAAGCATTTCAAAAACATACATATAAGGTGCATCCATTTGTCGCGCGATCTGCTAAAATCTGTGTCCTTTTACAACTGATTCAATACTTTGATGCTAGAAGGTGCGGATTTCTTAACTATCATATTTTTGAAATTCTTTAATTTTAGTACGTTTTAAGCTGCTGTGCTTCCTACCTAGTAAGCTACAGTATACCTAATGGCAACACCAATCATTTCTGCAAGTTTCAAAGCCCTATTCTTTGAATTACCGAAAAAAATTAGAATTTGCATGGACCACTATGATTCTTAGTTTTCGGGTCATAAAACCCATACAAGTTGGAATTTTCGCACCAAACTTGGAAAATACAGTATAGATCAAAAAAAATGTCCCATCGCTTTTTCGGCCTTCACTCAAACGTTTCGTTCTCAGTCACTTCTTTACCGATTTGGCTCAAATCTTCAGCAAAAATTAACAACATGGTTGGCTAAATATTCTGCAAGTTTAGTGCCAAAATTCCGACTCATACTGGTTTTATGACCCGAAAACTAAAAATGAGGGTGGTCCACGCAACTTTATTTTTTTTCGGTAATACAAGGAGTACAGGTCTGAAACTTGCAGGAATGATTGGTGTTGCTATTGGGCATAACATACTAAGCGGGCAGCCCTGTAGCTCAAAGGGCACTAAAATGGGGGAATTTCAAAAACATGAGTGAAAATCCCATAGTTAAGAAATCTGCACCTTCTAGAATCAAAGCACTGAATCTGCTGTTAATCAACACAGCTTGTAGCAGGAAGTTCGACAAATAAATGAACCTGATATTTAAGCTCTGTTCCACACCATAGAAACCATCCCTGCAGCGTTTTTTGAAAATTGAAAATCTTTAGAATCGTCATTTTGCCGTTTTTACAAAGAAAAGTCATATTTCGTCATGTTTTTGAAATTCCCCCATTTTACTGCCTTTTGAGCTACAGGGCTGCCCGCTTAGTATGTTATGCCCAATAGCAACACCAATCATTCCTGCAAGTTGCAGGCCTGTACTCCTTGTATTACCGAAAAAAAATAAATTTGCGTGGACCACCCTCATTCCTAGTTTTCGGGTCATAAAACCAGTATGAGTCGGAATTTTGGCACCACACTTGCAGAATATGTAGCCAACCATGTTGTTAATTTTTGCTGAAAATTTGAGCCAAATCGGTAAAGAAGTGACTGAGAACGAAACGTTTGAGTGAAGGCCGAAAAAGCGATGGGACATTTTTTTTTATCTATACTGTATGAAGCATTAATTTTTGCTTGAAATTTGGGTCAAATCGATAAAGAACTGACCGAAAACGGAACGTTTGAGTGAAGGTAAAAAAAGCGACTGGGACTGGCGCCAAGCAAGAGCCAGCAAGGTCAAATTTGTGCGGTATGTGCCAGGGACACAGTGCAATATGTGTGCAAAAAATCACTGAACTCGGTGCAAAATTGACAAAGATATGCTCTTTACAAGGCAATTTTATATTGGGCAAATTTTCGACCTGACAACTTTCAAGGCCCAAAAACTCAATTAGACGCCCATTTTTTTCTCGATTTTTTTGTGCTATCAAAAGCGAATAAATAGCGCTACATTTTTATGAAATAAAATAGCGGTAGTCGCACTTTTAGGGGGGTCAAATTTGGCCCAGAAGGGGTTCGAAAAAAAATTTTTCTCTCGAATTCAGTCGTGTGGGGTATCGTTTGAAAGAGAACGCTCATGTGATTGTAAATATGCAATCCGCAAGTTTCTACGTTCACTAGTTCCAGAGTTATAAACCGAGATCTGAAGTTGGGCCGAAAAATTGAGTCTCACAAAAACGACCGGGAAGGTGATAAAACATCTTTTTAGGTTAAATTATACCAAAATACAAAATTTTAGCCAAATCGGAGAGATGAAGTTGAGATTTGTCCGGAGGTTAAGGAGCAAAAGTCGATTCCTAGAAAAACCGGCTCTTAAACTGATATTGAAGTTAATTCACGAAAATGTAACAAATATTTAAAAGGCGATTTTCTCGATTTCGACTTTCTGTTACTTGGCTCGTTTTACAATAGTGGCGACGACAATCCTATTAGGATAGTGCAAATGAGAACTTCTTAGTATGGTGAACAACTTGCTAGCCATCACTCGCACAAACGTCTAATTAACTCTTACGAAAGCGCCCTAGCTTTTTTGCAAGAGCCACCTGCGACCATCAAAAGGTCTCCAATCAGAGCGCCAAACACAAATTTTGGTCCGTCGCATGGGTTATTTCGTAAGGAGCCACATATAAACTACAACGTTCAGAGAGGGGGTGGGAGTGGTTTCTTGAACGTCGGAAAAAGGTCGAAAGGGAGTGGGTTGGCATCCAAACGTTTTTTGGTGCCTAAGAAGCTTTTGTTTGCAAGTAAAAAATCCGACACAGATGATGTTTCCAAATGCAAAAATAGTAATTCACTGTCAGAAAGCTTGTTCTTCATAGCTTCTACGGTGCTATAGAACATTATATCGAACATGCTCCAAATTTCAAATGTCGCACATACGTACAGTAGCAAATTTGGCCCAGGTAACCAAAAACGTTGTAGTTTATTATGGGGCTGTGCCAAAAGTGTCGGCACTGGTAAGGATAGAGTATTTATAATTTTTGAACGTCACTGGCACCTCGGGTGCCAGGCCACTGTCATTTACAACATCTGGCTTGATCTGGAGGCCCGACACCCGCAGAGGCGGTGTGTTTGTGGGTTCAAAACCTGTCGAGGCGATGGGAAGTAGTCGACATATAGCCCACCCGCCAAACCATGCCGTCGAAAATGGCAAGTAGATAAATAGATATGAAACAATATCCCTAAGAGTTAAAAGAGTTAGCGGTCCGAAATAAACACAACCTCGGCGGTAGCATCGCCTTTTTGGTTTGCGTCTGCCAGATCGCGCTGCTCCAGTGCCTCAATTCGTTCAGCTTGACTACGAATGAGCGCCACCTGAAAAGAACAATCCAGAAGACGAGTGGCTGGTTTGGAGCACCTTCTCCATTTCGGCTTCCTGTGCTGCCTTTCCCATCAACTCCAGTCGCTCAGTGAGACTGGCATTCTCGCTTTGCAACTGATTCACTTCCAGCAAATGTTGGGCTTTCAGGTTGTCGATCTGCTCGGCTTGCTCTCGAGTAGCCTCAAACCGCAAATATTAATAGACAACACCAAAGCCGCTTACAGCATCTCGCTCCAATACACACCTCATATAGTTGCTGGAGGTCTTGCAATAGGTTCTCTTTCTCTCCTTCAGTCTTAGACAAGTGTTCACGCAGCACGGCCAACTGAAACAGCTGTTTAGAATAAAGGAAGCAAATCGGTGCTACCAAGAATGCATAAAAGAGTAGCAAAATGTGCCACTCAGCGGGCGGCCTGCACCATAACTACCGGAGGAGTCGGGAAATTCATGACCCCTCCGGTAGTAGTTATGGTGCAGCGCATCGACATTCGGCCGGCCGTTGAGTGGCACATTCTTGCTACTCTTTTATGCATTCTTGGTGCTACTGAGATCACCTGCGAAACATCTTCACTGCGCTGCTGTTGCAGTTGACCACACTCCGCTTGGCTAGCCACCAAGTCGGCCGACAATTGAATGAGCTGCTCTGATTCGTAGTCATCCTCTGTTTGACTTTCCACTTCTACAGAAGGTTCCTGAACGCTCTTATCTTACATAAATTAATAGGCCGAATGCGCGTTTCATGACGGTAAGAAATCACCCTTTCACTGGCCCTTAAAGCTTCAGAAAGCTGCTGTTGCAACTGCTCACATTTGGCGTCGCTCTGCATTATCTGACTGGCCAATTCATCAATTCGTGGATCCTCAAACTCTTCTGTTTGGCAATGCACCACTGTAGTGCTAGGCTAGAAGAAAGGAAAGTAATCATCATTATAATGTCATTTATGTCATGCAACAGGTCATCCGCCGAGGGCGGAAAAGGGCTGGCCCCGGCCGAAAGATCTGAACATAAATTCGGGGAGTAGAGCACTAAAAACGCTCAAAAACGCAATTTTGTGCAAAACATCGCAAGAAAGCGTTAATTGGAGCTCAAATACAGCAAAAAGCTCTGCTTTTTTAGAGGCAATTTTAATAACTTCTATATCAGAAACATTAAGAATTTGCACCAGAAAAACTGGAGGGGTGGAAAAATCCCCTTGTGGAGAGGGTTCCCGATTTGAGAGTCTGGCCAAGTCGGTAAGACGGCAGACCCTGAGATCCACTGTTATACATGTACTGCACCATCATGTCATATACGTACAGTAGTGCACAAAAATGTCCTCTCCACTTTTTCGGCAGAAAACATGTCTAAATGTGACTTATCTTCGTAAAACCGGTAAAATGATGATTTGGAAGATATTCGATTTCCCAAAAACACCCCGTGAGAAAGACTTCTATGACGTGGAACTGAGTTTAGGCATCAGGTTCATTTATTTGTCAAATTTCCTGCTAAAATCTGTATTTATTAACAGCTGATCCAATGCTTTGATTCTAGAGGTGCGGATTTCTTAACTATGGGATTTTCGGTCATGTTTTTGAAATTTAGTACAGGGGTCGAGCTAGAGTAGCTACAGTACAGAACAAAACCGCTTGCAATTTAGCTAAAAACCGCTGTTTCACAGGGATTTTTTTTAGCAATTTTAGTGTCTGCAATTGAAGAAGATAGCAAAAATTGAGCTAGAATTGCTTCAAAAAAACCGGAAGGGGTGGGAGAAGGTGTCGGTGCTCCTGGTCAATAGTATCGATGCGACGGATTGTCGTCTCGGTCACCTTTTGCTTGGCCATGGTCAATTGGAGAGAGAGCTGAAGAAGTTCCTTGGTGTGGTCTTCCTGGGCAAGTGTCAACTAGAAGTTACGGCTCTGTGAGACCACCGAAAGGAAAGAACAGTTAATAAAGACTAACTCTGTCCGAGTACTCGCGCTCTACTGTCTCCAGCTGCAACTGCAGTTCAGCGAGCTGACCGCACAATTCTACAACTCGAGGCTCTTCGAATGCCTCAGACTGGCAGGCGGCATCTATTTGATAAACCTGAAAGCAACTTGATTAGACGAACGAAATGCATAAAAATCCAATATTTAGCAACTGCACGGAACAGACACAATTTGCTCATCTATTCAAAACATTTAGTGGGCATTTTGTAATCGCCTGCCGGTTTGCATTATGTGGCGTGACAATTAGCTTGGGAAAAACGCAACAATAAACAGCCACTTTTTTCAGGCCGTTTCCCCGGGGGGGGGGTTCGAGCGTAGAAAATTGCTTTCCCAAAAAACCATAAAATCTTACAGTTCCCGGGGTTGCGATCTACATATGTGTTGACAAGTGACAACAAAGCAGCAGCGCAAAGACGAAAAGGACTTTAGACAGTGGTTATTTTTAGGCGTACAGGTAGTACAATGTATGTACAGTACATGGCAGGGTGCAGTGAGGATAGGTGTCCAGGGGTTTTGTGCCCTCGAGTTGTTCGGCTCAGCGATTACACATTCAGGTACTGTACGTAGATAATCTGCCCTGTCTGAACTTACGTAGGTACGTAGTTGCAGTGCCTTTTCATGTCGGAAACTTTGCGATTCATCAACTGGATGGTTCACTGAGTGGGTCATAGGTCCGCCACTTTACCAAGGATTTCCGTACATTTAACTATTTCCAGGCATTTTGTAGCATTTTGAAATCTTGGACCCCCACCTGGCAGGCAAACCCAAAAGCTCATCCGCTCCCTGGCCCTGTTACATGAATGGAGCTGATGATACTGATTTAAAAAATGGTTCCAACCCGACTGGTCTTTCTTCTCCCACGATGTTACAAAATTCAAACATAATTAAATGGTGGAGACTATTATATTATAATCCACTTTTCATTTTTAAAATACTACTTTTTGAAAAAAGTAAGGTTCACGAAATTGTGAATTGTATCCTTCCCAGTGGCGGCGCCGACATGAGAGTGCCCATAATTCAACTCCATACAAGATTTTATATTAGAAAAAGCGGCTTCTATCAAATTTATAATTTCGTCTATCCAAGGTTGTAACGCTTTGACAGACAACTACAATTAATTGTGTACATTGCAGCTATGCATACAAGCTCATACTTGGGCCGGAAAATGGACAAGAGAAGTGAAAATCCGTAAATTTGAGGAAGCGAGGCCATTTTTCGGTGGGTGCGTCCTGTTACAAGGAAGAAAAGCCTGTTTCAAGGGGGTGGCTAAACCCAAAGGCCCAACGGCTCATGAATAGATATGCGTAACTGTGTATCACAGTGTATCTGTTAACGGCTCCGCCCGAGTTCAGGCTGCGCCGGAGTACTCGGGCGGAGCCTAACCCAGCTAGGCTGCGTCCGAGTACTCGGCCGGAGCCTAACCGCTTTAGGCTCCGCGCGAGTTGATTAGATGGACCCGCTGCATACAATGTACTGTAGGTTAATCTGCTCTTCCACTGTGTGTCTTCTTTAACAGGACCTGTGGTTATAATTGGAGTGACCCCAAAGATGTTTATTATTATTACACAAAGTGTTTTTGTGCCCTTTATCAGTTTGTCAGAGTTGCCCTCTCTTAGTCTGTCTGAGTCTGAACGTCTGAGATGGCTAGCAACTTGGAAGTGACCCGTTCTCGAATGAAGGCAGAGTTTCTGCGAGACCTTCCCGAACTTATGCAGAAGAATCATAACGCCAACGATCCCAAATAGAGACTCTAGAGACCGATGAGGATTTGAAGGAGGCCCTAGAGGAAGGGCAACTCCTAGACACACTGCACACCAACGACGATGGCTTCTGCACACAGTGCAATCATAGTCAACCTCTGGAGAGCTCCAGCCTTTGCATCTGCTCAAACGCCCAGGACATCCAAGAAGAGCGAGCAGGGGCCAAGAGGAAGCAAGAAGCCCAGGCAGAGCAGATGAAGGAGCGATCGGCCAAGCACTTCAAACCCGGGGAAATCGGCGACCGTGTGGTAGTCAAAGTTCCCAGTGTAGATCAGGGTCGTGGTGATCTACCAACATTATGGCCGTTGTTTTGTCCGTAAAAGAAGGACTTTATGAGCTGGGTACCAAGGACGGAGTTTTGAAACAGAAGTATATCCGATCAGAGTTTGAACCCTGTACAAAGAAGTTTTTGTCAACGGAGGAGGGCCCGAAAGACCAGGAGATTAGTTTGAGGGAGGCTTCCACCAAAGCCTCTGTGGGGACCGGTCAGGGTTTTGTGAAGTGTGACTGCAAAACGAACTGCGGAAATAACATGTGTAAATGCCGAAAAACGGGTCGTCTGTGTAACAGCCGCTGTCACTCTACGCGCAACCGTAAGAACAAATAACAATTTTTAATGTCTGTGTGTGTTTGTAAAAAGTACGTATTGTTGTTGAACTGTTGCCGAATGTGTGTTATAAAAAGCGTAAGTGATGTTATTTACTGCACGTGGAGGAGCAGATTAACGAACCTACATTGTATGCAGCGGGTCCATCTAATCAACTCGCGCGGAGCCTAAAGCGGATAGGCTCCGGCCGAGTACTCGGGCGAAGCCATAGCTGGGTTAGGCTGCGCCGGAGTACTCGGGCGCAGCCGGTAACATATCTATGCAACGCACTGATAAACTCTGCAGCAAGAGGACGCAAACGTACGTCGGAGTTTCGGCCGGTGGAAGATTCCAGTTCAATTATGCGAGTTTGCAATTGACGTAGAGCCGTAGCTTTTCCTTTCTTTTCTTGTTCTATCATCCACTCGTAGTCGCTTACATCCTTTTTGCAGTTTTCCAGCTCTTTCGTCTAAACCGGCATTGCTGAGAGCGACTCAAAAATCTCTGTAGACCAACCAGTTTGCTCTTCATGCTCTCATAGCGTTCCTGCTCATGTTTGCTCGCCACCTCGTACTCGGAGAGTTTCAGTCGGATGAGCCGTAGGTCGGACTCCGCCTCTTCTGCCGTTTTCTTCCATAAGGCCTAAATTCTTGCACTGTGCTAATACTGTACTGTAGGTGCAGAGACGCACGTAGTCGTCGGGAACTGCGCCGGCCTGGCTCTTCAGCAGTTCTACGTCAGCCTCTAACCGATGACATCGTTCGTCTAATTCGTTTCTGTCTGCACGAAGCTCGTCCATGTCTTCCAGCTCGTGAGTGTGGAACGACTTCAATTCCAGCACGCTCCGCTCTCTTACGTCCAACTCAGACAGGAATTCCTCCTTCCTATAATGCATTCTTTCATCATTATAGCATTAGTGCACTGCTACCACGGGCCACCATACATGTACTAGGGTCCTTGGGGCACACGTACATGGGAATGGGCGATTAAAATCTGGAGGGATGAGTTGGCCACAGAGAGGGAGGGTAGGCCGATTTCCAAAAAAGGCTAGAAATCGCAGTGAAGTTGTGTTTCCGGTGCTGGTACTCGAGACACAAAGATTAGATTAGATAGAAGCGTTTTTTTGTCATTTTAAGCTCTTTTTAGCTGCTAAACGTAGTTTTCTCTGTTTAAGTGCAAATTTTATGAATTAATTTATGTTAATTATGATAAATTAAAGTAGCTAAAACGCATTTCCGGGCGTTTTGGCGATTTTTGAAATTTTAGACTCCCTGGACGAACCTTCCTGGCACCAAGAATATTCTTGCTGGCACTCAAAACCCCAAGCCCAACCTTCCCCGGCACGGGAACTGCGTTGCTATAAAGTGAGGATGTTTTAAAAACGCAAGGCACGGCTGCGCTGCGGTACACAGTATAAAACGGCTTACTGATGCGTCATCATAGTTTCCAATTCTCGGATTCTTTCGGTCTTTTTTGCACTTTCATACAAGACTTGGTCACACATTTGCACCATTTTCTGATAATCGGACTCATTGTCTTCCGTTAGCACACTGCGATCAATCATCTCACTCTAAATCAGACCGAGCTAATTAAACCAGTTTTAACCAGTTCAGTGCGGATTCAATGCGCAGGTACAGCACTATTCGCTCCGCAAACAGCAACTGAGGCAAGAACAAAATTGAGAGAGGCAAGAACAAAATTGAGACTATGGGTTGAAGGGGCCGAGGCCGACACAGCTGCATATGGCGCAGAGAGACTGGGTTTCCTTGGAACTAAACATACTTCGAGCTTGGAATCGACAGAAACTGCATCCTTGCCAACCACTTCAGGCTCGGCAGACTGCTTTTCCTGACGAGCCTCTTCCAACTCCGCTTTTAGACTGGCAATTTGTTGTTGGTTTTGAACTGCACGCTGCGACAGTTCATTGTTTTCAGTCACTATTCTATTTATTTCCGTTTTCACGTCGTCCGACAGCTGGTCAGCCAGCATCTCATTCAACTCCTTAACCCGTCCCTGCAGCAGACACACATACAGTAGGATTCGGCGACACACCGAAGACTCGCCTTTAAACGAGAAATTTCATCGTAGCTTTCGCGCAATCTCTGCTCCACTGAACTGGACTGTTGTTCACCGGAATGCTGCGCGGTTAAGACTGACACGTCGCCAAACTGCATGAACGCAAATGTCACTTTCTCCTTTATATACAGAGCACAATACCGTACCTTCACTGTCTCGTCTAGCCACGTTTGCTCTAAGTTTGGGTCCAACACAACCAACGGTTGACCTGCAGAGACAGAATGAACCGACAGTTTGGTTGAGGTCTTGGGCAAACCAACTTCTTCCTCAAAGAGCAATTCCCGTTCAAAGATACTCTATGCTTTTTAACTAAAAACCTTCAAAGTGTCGTCCAAACTGATCTGTTCCAGATTAACATCTGAGACTGCTTGCGCTTCCATCGAAGTCTGAACGGCGTTTGAGGTCGCTCTGGCTTCTCTTAATTCATTCTAAAAACACTTACATTCAGTTTCCTTTAAATTAACGGACAACTTTACACGTCAACCAAACTTTTGGCTAGTTTGGCCTTCAACTACGCATTAAGTACGTATTTACCAAACAGTACTATTTTTTAATAACTTTACACTTGCAACCAAACTTGGCATAGCATATATAGATCCCAGCTACTAGGGATGCGCTCGGGCCGAAATTTCGGCCCGGCCCGGCCCGTTTTCCAAATTTTGTGGCCCGGCCCATTTTTAAAAAAGTTGCCAGAATTCACCCCAACATGTAATGTAACAATTCCCTGATACAAGTAAACGTTTTACAAGTGCTAAAAGCAGTTAGAAATACACTGTTCACAAAAACAGAGCTCTTAACACGTTCACATGTTAGCATGCAGGAAAGTTATCGAATCAACCGATTGTGGATTAAGACGCGCTCTCCGGGCTTGCAGAGTGAAGCCGCAAGTAGAAAAGTCTCTCTCAGCGGGTGCACTAGAAGCGGGCACAGCCAACAAACACTGGGCCACTAGACTGAGGCGCGGGAACACAGTTTTGTGGTTGCGCCAGAAATCCAGAATGTCCATCTTAGAAGAATCGAAGTTTAATCGTAGGTACTGATTGAGCTCTGCAGTTTCCGGATCGTCTGAGGTGGCGTCGCGTCATCATCATCTTGCACCAGCGTACATAATCTTGAATTTGTGCAACCTTTCAAAATTTTCGGGCCACTATGCTAAACTGGTCGGCCCGGCCCGGCGGGCCGAAAATTGTGCCCGGCCCGTGCGCATCTCTACCAGCTACCCTCTTGCACACGCCTAACTTTTTCACCTTTCTTTCCATATTGCTTGACCTTCAACCACGTATTTTGCATTATTTTTCCATTTACAAGAATTGTATAACATATTTACGATTTGTAACGCAAACCATTATCAAAGATGTGCCATGGTGTGTTTTTAGGAGAATAAGCTCCAAATGTGTCACCGTAGTATACTACCTGCGTTTGTGAAATATTCACTAAGAGCCGATCACACATTAACTGACACCGTTTCACAAACAGACTCATCGAACACGCTACCAGCCTTACCACCAGCGATGTTTAGCGACGAAGATCATAGAAGTGACTTTATTTCCGAGTGCAGTGCAAGTACTTAGTAGTAGGTGAAGAGACAAGTAAAGACTAAGTGAAAGGTTTAACGGCTGAAGCCGATGACAATCCAATGAAAGCCTCTGATTTTAGCCTGCACCGACATCAGCGTCTGCTCCAGCTTTTCTGTTTGATCATTCCTGATTACTTCTCGCTTTATCTGTGCCAGCACACGCTCAACAATCAGCTGCGCCGCATGCAGCCAGTCGATCCACTTCTGTCTCTCGGAGCCGGTCAACCGATTGCTACAACTGGTTCTGATTCCTTCGTTCAGCTGATCGTCTAGTTGCTCTAATCTGTTCACCAGTTGCACCTGTAGGTCACTGTCCATGTAAGGGGTGTCAGTCGGGGCGCCACTCTCAGTTGTCGACGCGTTCAACTGCTGTTCCATAACCGTCACTGCTCCTTGACTCGCGCGCAGCAGCTGCGTCAGTCCGCTCTCAACGCGCAACATCCGACTGAGACGTTGCTCGTCCTCCTCAGTCTTCCGTATGGCAGCGATACACCGTTGCAATGCTAAGAGCACCAGAGACTCGGATAGATTGTCCGGCTTGCAGAACTGAGTGACGTCTTGCTGCAGCGCGCGCAACCGCTCCACTGCCGTGTCGAAGGCGCCCAAACACAGTTGTTGCAGTTGCTGGCAGGAGCGACGCAATTCCGATGTCTGCTTGATTCTGTCGGCCAGCTCGTCGCGCAACTGTCGCAAGGTGCAGTCGTCCGTCTCTCCCATCAGTCGGCGCACGTCAACCACAAACTGGTCGTAGCTCATCTTGCTCACGCTCTGCCCTTTCACTAAACGCTGATTGTGGGAGGCGAGCTCACCCATCTCCTCCACCAACTCCAATATCTCATTCGGCAGTTGAGACACTTCGCGCGGCATCGATACAACACAAGAGAGCAACAGACACAAAGCAAGTTGTTGAAAAGAGGGAGCTAATTTGCATACTCTCATAGGTAAAGTTTTGCCGCAAACAGTACCTCCAGTTCAGCGATTCTGAACAAATGTCGATCGCTTTCGCATTGCTCGGCACATTTACTGACCACTTCCTTCAACACCACCAACACCTCCAGCTCTCTGTACTCGTCGGTCGTTACCATAGGCTACAAAAATAATTAAGTAAAAAATTAGCACGACACGTAATTCCTAGCAACGCTATTACGTCATCTCTAGCATTATGAAATTGGAAAAGATAGAAGAAAATCACCCACCACTTCAAGTGGTTTGAGCAAAGGCTGGGTATTCTCTTCTGTAATGCTTTCCATCGACGTTCTGCAGCGAATTTTTACACGTTTTCTCGGCACGGCTGCAGATCCAGGAGAACCGAACACAGAACACGTCTTCTTAGTGGCTTCTGCAGCATCCCACTCGTTCACCACTTCAGCAAGCGGTCGACCGTCGAACGAACCTCAACAAAACACAGCCGTTTGGATGGCACAAGGACCTTAGGAAGTTTTGGACCAGGACTTACTGTAGATAAAATCGATAAACAAACACATACATGAAACAGGTCATCCGCCGAAGGAGAGTTGGTTTGTGCGGTCTGTGCCCAAATTCGGGCAGGAGTAGATAGAGTACAAAAACGCTAAAACTCGCAACAACGCGCTAATTTAGGCTTAAACACAACTACAAAACGCCGTTTTATACGCAGGTGATTTGAACAATTTTAGTGTCTGAAATTCTTAGAGTTGCAAAAACTCGCTCTAAAAATTACATGACGGAAAATCGGAGGGGTGAAAAAATGGTTTTCAGGGAGATCTAATGGTCGGTGCGTACAGCTATAAACAGCAGGTACCATTTAAGGCAGAATGGTCGACCGAGTGTTGGCTAGAGCGCTTCAGTGGGGGCGTATCAGTGGCGGAGACAGTTCGGTGACCGGGACACCAAGTCTTGCGTCTATTCTTGGTCGTCTGCTTCCATCTGTCCACACATTTCCCGTCCACATTGAGAATTCGCTTTCTAAAAAAAACTCAGCGGCATTGGTTTTGACCTCTGGTGGGATGGCGTCTCAACATTACTTCCACTTTTCGATCTCTTCCTTGTACTCCTCTATCATATTTGTCAAGACGTTGTTTTCGGACTGCAAGGCTGCCATGCCTGACTGAGCTCTTAGCTAAACAAGCCATCAGTTGCACGCCTGGCGATGACAGAACATGCACGCTAGTAGCAGTACATACTCTCTACAAGGCAATTTTGCGTCACTTTCACAAATCTTAGAACATAATTTTAGGTGTACTAGTCGAGCACTTGGGAGCGACTTTAGTACTTGGGGACGCCCTCTGAAACTTTGGACTGCGTTGTATAGGGAAGGACGACGCACCTGTTGCACCTGCTGCTGCAGTTGGTTGACTTGTCGTTGATAGCGCCGCAAACAGGCTTCATCCGTCACCACTTCGTTCAGCACCGGCTTGTTCTGGACGCGCTTTGCGCTCGAAGCAAACTGAAACCACAGCACTTCAGTCACAAGACACAACAGCTTCTCGAGACCTACAGTCAAAGTTGACTTGGTTTCTTCCACGCTAGCCGGTGTGACCGTACAAACAATGGCTGTTCTAGCGTTGCCTCCGAGCGAATTCTGCAAGATCCTAGTCAGCTTGGAATCGCGAAAGCTGACATGAGCGCTACAATTATCAGTAGGAATGGAAGCGAAATGAAGAGCAATGCAATAATTACGAGGCGCCAGTGGACAACTGGGAAATGACGAGCGAGAGAAAGGACAGACTCTGATTGATGGAGGCTCCTTCTTTCAAACGATCACCCTTGGCTCCGGTCTGGCTAGCTCTCTCGCTTCCTGCCAGGTCTACGATATTCTGCAACAGAAAGTTGAAAGCAAACAGAACTGCGACGAGCTTGTTGGCATTACCAGTTGAGATACAAAAACAGCAGCATCAGTGTCTTCTTCGCTGCTGGCCGAGTAACGGCTTTCGATTACCTGAAATCAACAAAGGTACCAACACAACTGGCGTTAGAACAGTTAGAATTACGATGCGGAATATAGTGTGCGATCTGGAACTCCGTTCATTCATGGTCGTATCGCCCACATGACGTTTACTCTCGCCCTTGGTAAGCAACGAAAATACGTCCTCCTCTGACTTGACGAATTCTTCACTCAGGTTTTCAACATAAACTGTAACAAACATATATTACAAGACTATATTGTCTTGTATTACAAGACTTTAAGTGTTATGTTCACCGGCCTTTCCGAACACCCTCCACACAAAAATGTTCAGGAGATCACCTCCCAAACACAAAAACAGCGGCCGTGTTCGCAGACATATAATATACACCAAACTCAAAACTCAAACCGAACTCAAAAAATAGGTGTTCCGAACACCTATTTTTGAGTTAACATGAAGGGTGATTTCGAAAGGGTTAATTTCAATTTCAGCTAAAATAGGATAAATTAAATAGCTGATTTACGATTAACAGCACCAGCGTTTTTTGTTAGAATTGAAAACTGATCCAGAAGTTTCCAAAAATTATCAAATATAATCTGATGGATAAAAATGGTTTGGCCGGTCTCAATTTGACTTGAGCCATATTTTTCTACCTTCACCGGTAAAGGGCAAACGGCGGTTACATTATTAGGGATGGGACCGGTATAAAAATGCCGTACCGTATAGCATTTTCGATACCGTACAGTATGCTCCAATAAGCGAGAAACTCTTAATATAGTAGTGGGTTTTAGAGCGAGTAGTAGAAGAGCAATCTTTGTTGCACAGCCATAAATATTACAATTTTCAGTCAAAAAGTGGTGTAAGTCACTTTCGACAGTCAATAAACAAAATTTAACATAAAATATTTTGCAAAACCGCATCTATTACTACCGTGTTTATCCAAGTAAGGAAACTATTCAAATAAGCCATGCAACAGGAAATTGGAAAGAAATAAGACGCGCCTTCAATAAGCGGCGCACTGTTTATAAGAAACCAGTTGTCCTATAAAAAACCTGTCAGCCACAATTAACACTACAACTAACACTACTGCCTGACAACCTCATAAAGGCATGAATCAACTGTAAAAAATAGCACTAAAACTTATAGAATTACTGTTCAAGTTTTGAACAAGATATTACCCCCACAACGCCAGAAATTTTGCGATTTTTGATACCCAAATTGAGCTGAAATATAGAAGCCGCGCCCTCCAATAAGCCGCGTGTCCAGACCACTCTGAAATAAATAAACCACCCGCGGCTTACTGGAATAAATACAGTATTTTAGAACGCTTTCTTTAGTTTGTTTTTCTTAAAAAACTCAAAACTTACTTAAGAAATCGAACAACTCACCACATTAGGGGAATAATAATGGAAAATTTGCCAAAAATTTGTGTTTTGGGATTAAAATTAGCATAAATATTTTGCTTTTTCAAGAAAAAACTAAATAATTCAGTGTTTACAGAATACCGTATACCGGTGACATCCTTATACATTTTGCTGTACTGTTAGGCAGTCTATTTATCGGCCAGTGGACCAACCTTCAGTCAGTTTTTCTCGAATCCTCAGGTCACGACTTCCTGTCAGCAGGTCCAGAATCTCTTCTCTGTATATCTCCATATAAGATACACGCAATAAGAATTGACGGTCGGGTGTCTATAACAGTCAGCAATCTAGCATCATACGTTACATAATTATATATGTATATGAGCGCTACTAAACGGAACAAAACACTGGGGTACCAAACTAAACAGTGACTCTGGCTCGATTTAAGTGTTACGGTGCGGTAGAGATGTGGTACCTTGTGCACGGCGCTGAATATGGCTTCCACTGCCAGAGGAATGACACCCGGTTCGCTATCATCGCCCATTATCGTGTAGGTCTTGCCACTGGACGTCTGACCGTACGCAAAAATCGTGCCTGAAGTGCCGCCAACCAACCAGGCTCCGTCGTCTACATAGAAACAAAACCAAATCTGAATTACCGTTATAGCCGCGCATAGCAGACTCGACAATGGGCTGCACAACTTCTTCATACACACGACCATTGACAGTTGACGAATCAAACACGTGATCTAAATAACACAGAGGAAAATGGCAAATGGATGGCCAAATTCGGACATTTAGGGGTGGGCCTAACAGATTCTGTGGCGGTCATTTTGGTGGGTGGGTCGGCACAGGAAGAAAAGTCAGCTTCAGATGGCTGGGTAGTAGACATGGACTAGCATTTCGGTTGAGGAGGTGGGGTGGCAAACTTTCAAATCCTGAGGGGGCTGAGCGGGTAGCGGTTGCTGAGGGGATTGAGGGGACGGTAAGCCAAAAAGTCCGATCAAAATTTTAGCATGCTTATTTTGCGCATAGGTTAAAATAAGCCTGAGCTCAATTACATATATTCTAGGCATACTTAAATATCCATACTTGCATCTAATCTACCTCCACGCCACGCCAAAGAAAAATAAGCAAGAGAAATAAGCCAAGTAAGTCATACTTACATCACAATTAATTTTCTATACAAAATTCTTCCCAAAAAGTCCTGAGGGGCGTAGCGGCGGCATGTGGGGTAGGCGAGCAATCCCTCAGCCCCGCTTGCCCATGTCTAGTGGGTAGAAGTCCAGGCTACGTAGAGCCAAAGTGGGGTGGATGAACCCAGGCCCATTATGATACCCCTACAGATTTTAACCCATACATTGGTAAAGAGAGACAAGTGAAAGTTTAACCGAAAGTATACGACAGTCCAGTCGATCGAACCCGAGGTCGCTCCAAGCTTGATGAGGGTTGAGGGTCGGTTTGAAAGATCGTGTTGCCATCAACGGTCGACCAGTGAATGTCACTGTTGCACTCTTTTTCTCTAAAGCAACACCAAATCAACAAACGTCGCGTCGCGACTTGGCCCTTGCTAATTGTTGATTAATTAAGTGAATCAGGTGTATCTAGTGGACATCAGGAACCGATCTCAACCAGAAATTAATATTTTAATGATCATAATTAATTTTAAATTAACAAGTTTTACCCATAAATATCGATTATTTTTTGCAAAAAAATTCCAAAATATCAAAATCATCCAAATATGGTTCTTTTATACAGGGTGTGCCAAAAAAAAACAACCCAGCAGATTTTTTGCTATAGCAACCGCAAATCGCAACCGATTTGAATGAATCTTTTTTTAAATAAAAGATAAATAAATTCTTGAAAGACCGATGAATCGCTTATTAAAATAGCCTGCTCAGTTCCTGAGATATTTGCCCTCAAAGTCAAAACAGAGATTTTGGCAGTGAACAAGAGTGATAAACACAACCCAGCAGATTTTTTACTTTTGCAACCATGAATCTTAACCGATTTGAATGAATTCTTTTTTGAATGAAAGACTGATAAATTCTTCAAAGATTGGTGCAATTTTTATTGAGATTCACTGCTTAGTTCTTGAGATATTTGCCCTCAAATTCGAAACAGATTTTGGCAAAGAACAAGAGCGATTCCGTTGCACTTCATAATAAAGCAGATTCCTACTGCTTTGAGCTAATAACACTTTACTGTTGAAGTGAACCGAGTTTATGTGTCACCAGTAAAGCCTCCAATAGCCCTCAGCAGTAGCAGGAATCCGTTTTATTACGAAGTGCAGCGGAAAAAGAAAAATTCACTCTTGTTCACTGCCAAAATCACAATTTTGATTTTGAGAGTGAATATCTCAGGAATAAGGCAGAGCACATTAATAAACGTTACATCAATCTTTCAAGAATTTATTTATCTTTCATTTAAAAAAGGATTCATTCAAATCGGTTGAGATTTGCGGTTGCTACAGCGAAAAATCTGCTGGGTTGTTTTTTTTTGGCACACCCTGTATATCATTTGAAAGCCCTTCGCCTGAGGAGTCTAATGATCACTGCATCAGGGCTAGCCCCGGGGGGCCTGTTCTGCCATCTATAAAAGTACCCCTAGAGACGCATTAGTATAGGGCACGCTTCGGAAGGGCTTTTTTCCATACATGTAACAGGTCCCGGCCGGCGTGGGGACTGGGGTTTTCCGTCAGGTGGGGGTCCAGGAGGGTTCGCCCAGAGAGGGGTCCCAAATTTCAAAAAGGTCCAAAACGCCTGATAATGCGTTTTAGCACGTTTTTTTCAGTAAGGAGGCTAAAAATCGCTATTCTAAGCTGCCAAATAGCGTTTTAGAGCTAAAAGGAAGCAAAAAACGATAAAAACGGCTTCCAAAGGATTTTCAAGCGAATTTTAGGCTAAAAATTAGTTATTTCCGAGCCAGTTTGTTAGTACTGGAGCCACTACTACTATTTAGTTTTAATTTAGTATTAGCATTTTCGGGTCGCGGGGCTCCCTTAACCTGTCTCGGGCTACCTGCGAAAAATGTGGGTGACAAAAAATAATAAAATCCTACCGTTTAATCAGTGGTCGTATCCTGACAGCCACTTCGATGTTCTGATCAGACGAAGAAGACATGACTTTTCAAACTAACTTCCTTGCCCTTCTTCTTAGTTTTAGGATGGGCCAAGGTTTTAGCTAGCTATATAGGGTATCACTGTCGCTTTGGCTTGACAACGGTACTAAGAAAAATGCATCAAATACAGACTCAACTGCACCACAGCCGGCAAATAGCAGCGAATCAAACCAAAATGAAGGAAAATGATAACGAAAAGCAAATAGGCCTCTGGTCCCGCTGCTCTGAGTATCAGGACTGGCAGTCCTGAGCTGCTGCGGCCTGCCAGTATCACTGACCTACGCGCTGTCTGAGCTAATCTACATACTGCGCGGACACACCAATTACACACAGGCGCGGCCGACGGGCAGACATGTACACAGGTACTAAAGCTACACACGCGACCCTATACACATCAAACAGCAACGATCCGTAATCTGACTAAGCTACTTTAGCTAAACTGTACGGATTTAGCCTTGGTGGGTCCGAAACCGGTTGAAGTGACTGGAAGTAGTCTATGTAAAGCCCAACCCAGACCACCGAAAGCAGGTGATGGCCGGTATGTAAATGGCAACCCAACCGGAGCTGCCCTTGCACTTTAAGACAGCAAAAGGGGAGGGTTGTTTATAGACAAGGTACTCCATTGAAAGGCTCTAATATGAGCGCGGGGTGTCCTGTGCTGTCCGAAAGGACAGTAGAATCTAAAACAAACAAACAAATAGCTACGTACCCATGTTATACGTAGCTATTTAGCCAAACTCAGCTATAGAACTCGGAATCTTCGCCAACTGTTAGCTAAATATGTAGTTATACAGAGCTGCATACCCTCACTCGTCTCGTTCAGCTTCTGCCTTGGGTCAATTTACAGACCCAACTGGTTGCAATTGCAAACGATTGTGTTGCTTGTGGTAGTGCCAATCTTCTCGGTTCATCCGGCTAGTGCGAAACGGCAGGAACTGAGATTTTGTCCTCCAACGAAATCGCAATTCAGCGTCTACTGTAGGCGCCATTTTCAACATACTTTACAACAGCCAACAACCGACTGTTAAAGCAGATCATACCTCTTTTAGCAAGAATTCTACGATCTTCGTGCCAAAAACTGAAAAACTAGATACGTAAACATTTAAATGGCGAGTGCACGTAAGAAATGTACAGGGTGTGCCAAAAAACAATCAAGCAGATTTTTTACTATGACAACAGCAAATCTCAACCGATTTGAATAAATCTTTTTTAATGAAAGACAAATAAATTATTGACAGATTGGTGCAATTGTCATTAAGACACTCTGCTTGGTTGGTTCCTGAGATATTTGCCATAAAATTTGAAACACTGATTTTGGTAATGAACAAACAGTGATTAAAACAACCCAGCAGACTTTTTGCTGTAGCAACCGTAAATCTCAACCGATTCGAATGAATCCTTTTATAGGAAAATTCTTGAAAAAATCATGAAAATTTTATCAAGACATTCTGCTTATTTCCTGAGATACTTACGCTCAAAGTCAAAACAGACTTTGACAATGAACAAGAGCGATTCCGTTGCACTTCATAATAAAGCAGATTCCTACTACTGGAGGCTAATGAGACTTTACTGGTGAAGCAACCGAGCGTGTGTGTCACTAGTAAAGCCTCCTGACTTAGCCCTTAGCTGTAGGAATTCTGTTTTGTTATGAAGTGCAACGGAATAATAAAAATCGCTGCTGTTCATTACCAAAATCTCTGATTTTTCTTTGAGGACAAATATCTCAGGAACCAAACAGATTTTCTTAATGAACATTGCAAAATCATTCAAGAATTTAATTGTCTTTCATTTAGAAAAGAATCATTCAAATCGGTTGAGACTTGCGGTTGCTACAGTAAAAAATCTGCAGGCTTGTGGAAATTCTCTTTGTTCCAAATCCAGACTCAAATCAACAGGGGCCTGTTCCATCAATTTACAAACGCTTACAAATCGTCTCAAATACAAATACAGGCACAAGTTAGACCTGTATGAGACATTCGCCTACATACATGTAGACTCTAACGAAATCTAACTATTGCCGCGACTGCGAGTATACTCCTTCCAAGCAATTTGAATCAAGCAGGAAGACAAGAATGCAACTAGTACAGCAAGTTTTGACAACAGTCCTCTTCTTTCTAAAATTTGTGTGTTTACTAAATACCGAAGATTAACTTCCATAACTGTTCTATTTCGTACTGGTGCGCGTGCGCCCTACGTAGTGTAGTTCATGCAGTACACTATAATGTTACGTGCAACGTACGTATGTGCGCAGAGTTGGATTGGCTGAAAGAGTTTTCTGCGAGTAGAGTGGATCAAAGTTTTACTGAGATAAGTGAGAGGAAGCAGTGCACATGTGAATAAGTGAGTTTCAAGAGAAAGCAGTTGCAGCCGCGATCAAAAGAGTGCCGCCAGTGCAGAGGTGACGGAGGACACCTCGATTCAGAGCAAAAGGCTGGAACTGGGCAGGCCATTGAGGAGTTGGAGTGAGGGTGCTGGTGGTGGGGGTGGTAGTGGTGGCGGTGGTTGGGCTGGTGGTGGTAGTGTCGTCATCGTAGTATTCGTAGCCACCCGACTGCCGCTGAGCGTTTCGTCCGTAGTCCAACCGGAACCGCATTCTGCCGCCCAATCTCCGCTGGCCGTACTTGCGAAGTCTGCTGTGGATTCCGAAAGCGTGCCCCCGGCCTCGCCGATTCGGTGCGTAGGAGGCGCCTTGGTCCATGTCGTTGTAGTCGCTACCACTGTCGGATGGATTACTGTGGTAGTCGGCGTACTGTTGACTGGAAGGGCTTCCGTTATCTTCGTCGTAATTCTGGCCCTCCTCATCAAATCTCAAGGGGAAGTAACTACTTGCAACACGTGCAACCAACAAAACCAACAATACACGAACGCACATTTTCAGTTTGCCCGACCACACAAAACAATGACTGAGAGAGAGCTAAAGCTGCTTTCGCTTTTGTTTGAAAAAACTGCTCTATCCAACGCACATGCACGCCTTGCAGTCATAACCCAGACGGGCCACATGCGAGGCAGATAACTTTGAGCCACCCCTTTTCATGTCATGCGCCGTTTGTACGGGACGGGAGTCAAGGTTTACGCAACAGTACACTGAACACAGACATGTAGTTTTTCGATTGAAGAATGTGCTCTCGCTCGCGGCTTATAAACAATACGTTAATAGAAATAGTGGACGACGCGGGTCTGGGGGTTTACCCCACTTGGGTTTATCGTACTCAGACGTCCACCCATCTGAAACAGGATTTCGCTTCCTAGACCCACCCACCAAAATGACCGCGACCGCTAAATACGTTTAAATCTACAACCTTGCAACAATACCTACTCCTCTATAAAGCTTTGTTTACTGTCAAAAACAGGAAATCATGTACGTTTTGTTCGTCACATTCGCACGTAAATATCCTCCAATTATCTGCCACGTAGAGGAGAATTCAAAAGGCTCATTCCGATGTCAAATCTAACTTTTAGCCTCGGTTTTAGGCTTAGCCTTAGGTTCAGGCTTAGGCTTAGGCTTATGCTTACGCTTACGCTCAGCCTTCTAGGCTTAGGGAACGTTTCATTAAGAATTCTCCGTCATGCAGCGGGTAATACGAGGATATATACACGCAAGTGCCCTTGTCACAATCATAAATTGTGGTCCTGGACGATTTGATACTGAATAAGTTGACCAAATAGGTGTATACACATACACATACACATACACAAACGGAAAACCCAATACCAAACAACAGTACTTTTTGGACCTCTAACGATCTAAATTCAAACGGGTGCCGTTTGCGCATTTCTAAACCGACAACTTTCGTATGCGCACCAATCGATAGCTATTTCAAAGTAGTTTCAACCCCGTCTCCGACATTTCCAGATCATACCCGGTTAGCGAGTTATTTTCCGAAATTCACCAAAATGGCGAAAATTCATGCTCAACTTTTTCAAAGGTGCATTCATACTTTTGTAGAAAAAGATCGCCTGGCGACTTTTCTGTAGAAAAACTCGTTTAAAGAATGAAACGCGCCCAAACGCCGCGCGAGATCTTTCCGCCGGCGACAAAAATGTAGTTAAAAAATTGAACTATTTTTTGTCGCCGGCATTTTATGTTGAATTTTCAATGGCAGGAATGTGTAAATGATATTGTCTTAGAGCGAAACGACTATAACAATGCAGGAGAGCTTTCAACCAGCGGAAAGTTATCTGTTGAACAGAAAATTTTTATCTACACGGAGCGACAGTTTTTCTACAGAAAAGTCGCCTGGCATTTTTTTCTACACGAGCATGAATCCACCATTAGTTTAAGTCCACAAATCTGCTAGGCACATAGACACGTTGTTTAAGGAAATCTGTACTCTATTCGTAATTTTATGTGACAGAGTTTTAGACCAGTATACACTTAAACAGCACATAAGAATAAACATACAGTATGTACGAGTACAGTATAGTATAATTAGTATGAACAGCTTTACTTGGCTACTCTTTTCAGCTACAACTTATTCACTGCTACTAGTGGTTTGCACTTGATTGATCTGAAACAGACACCTCACCTGACTGCATTGACTGACAGTTTTACCTGATGCTGTTGCACAGAAACGCCACCCGTGACTCTTCATCTGACACTAATTGTTTCTTTATCTATTTGTGTACTATGTACGCGTGTATTATTTCGGCGCCCGTCTCAATCTGTTTCGTGCTGCTCTCTGTGTATTCGTGCTAAGACCACGCGCGCGGCGCGGTGGCAGCCATGTTGGATATTTGAATTGGTCGGCCATATTGGCTCGATTATTGTCTAGTGTGTGAGGATAGCGACTGGTCGGGTGCCTCCTGCCGTATTGGTGTCGATAAAAGGTGATGTAATCCCAGTGGCTGTTATGCGTAATTCTGGTGTTCGCCAATCCACCAGCGTTCAGCTAGTGCGTAAGACCGATCTTTTACTATTTTCTCGCTCGCTACACAATCATTTCTTTCACTCGTAATTGCCGACGTTCTTCCGGCATTCTCCTTGGTTCGGCCAAGTGTCTTTTATCAGCTGGTAACCTCCCATAGTGGATGCCGCTGAGCTATTCTTTTATCAGTTGGTGACTTCCCACAGTGGACGCCACTGATCCTTTTCTTCTTTTCTTGCCGTGACTTGTAATCCGGCCTGCCTATAATTAATTCGTTATTCTTTCAACTACCGTGCTAACAGCCGGGTACCTCCTACGACTCACCTTCACTGCCTGGTTGTATTAACAGCCCGGCTATTCTACGCTCGTCTGCCTGGCTGTACTTCTTAACAGCCCGGCCATTCACCGTCTTCCTGCCTGGCTAGTTATTAACAGCCCGGCCAAAACTGCAATTCAACCACCAGCAGCTCAATCGGCCATTCCGTATCGTCGGCGTCGGATTCTGTCCAGCTATAACAAAAGCGGCGCAGTGCATTTGGAGGTTCCGAACCGAGATGACGAATCGCAGTAAGAAGAACAAGAGTGGTCTATACCAGCAGATGTCTAGTCAATCGTCCGAACAGACCGGGAAGAAAGCGCCTGAAATAGAAGAATCTCTGTCGTCTGCCAATGCTGACAGCGCTAAAGGCAAGAAAGGTGGTCAATCACCGCAGCCACTAAGTCGTACACAGCAGCGCCGACAGAGAAAGTCTCAAACTCGGCCGTCTTCCGTGTCTATGGACCAACTAGCAGCTGACGAAGACCAATTCGAGTTCTCTGACAATGACGCCGTCAATATGGAAGAGACGCCCAAGCTGCAAGTGAAAATCGTAGAAAGCAATGAACTGACCAATGCTTTCGGTCCAGCAACGCGAGCGCCGCAGCGCCAACTGAACCTTGATGAAAGCTTGTCGGCAACTCAGCGACTGACCAGTTTTGGAGATGCGTTCGATACCAAACTGATCAGAGTGGAGAAGCACGTCACCGGTGTGGAGAACAATTTACAGAAGCAGGTCACCGGTGTACAGCAACAACTTGTTGGCGTTTCAGCCGACTACGAACAAATGTTAGCCGAACACAAACAAATGGAAGATCAATTGTTAGCCGGACTACAGCAAATTTTGGCCATCATTTTGGCGCAAAAACCGGCCACTCTAACAGAGCCGGAAAATGGGATCCCGCGAGACAGTAGCGTGCCTGCCAGTGAGAATCAACTGACACAAAACGGTTTCGAGATGGTGCTTAAAAAACACCATCAGACCTACAGAAGAACAGTTCCACAGAAACCCTCCACAGAGTTGGCAGTGGCAGACAGTAAACATGCCGCCAAACTGGAACCACAACCGATTGACTGCCGTTTACAATGGAACAAAACGGTGGCTAGCATTCGGCAGATGATGGAACGTATCGATTGGTATCATGATGAGCTGTATCGGTGCGACTGTCAAATTGCAGCTCAGTGCGGTAAACCAATACCGCCACAGATGCAACCACCGGCACCTTCACCTGTCACGGCTCAGGCACGTGCGGAAGCGTTAGTTGACCGCACTCGTTCGTTAGCACACTGGCGGCGGGTTTTGGCTACCGTTGTCACTTGGGCGTCTGAGTTGGAAGATGAGCTAGTCACTTTGGAACAGTGTTACAACAAACAACAGACTGCCTTAGCCAAATTAACGAGCAGTTCCGAGATTGCGACGGTAAACTCAGTGCCGTTGCTAGATCAACTGGATTCCAATCAGACACTTGTTCTGACCAGAGAGGTGACTGCCACTGCCATCCCTACTGACGAGGTGATTGTGGTGCGAATGGCTGCTCAAATTGCCTCCGATCAAACACAGAGGTTGTCGGTGCACACGGAACAAGTACACCGAATGGTGCAGCAGGCAAAAGAAGACGTTCAGAACCTGCCGGTTCAACTGAGTGCTGCTGGACTGCAGGAACTGCGTGATCGTTGCCTGGCTAGAATAGACACGGTTATTCAGCCCGGTGCCATTCATCCCAACGACACTCTCCACAACCTGCAAGAATGTGTCAAATTCGAAATCGGTCAGTATGAAGCCAAAGCCAAGCAGTCTCTCTCCTTCGTGGACAGAACTAATCCTTTAACTGACCCGGTTTTGAGGAGCAATCCGCAAATCGTGTCAGTTGACAACTTTTTCTCTCATACTGGGCGACCGCCGGACCAACCACTGGTACAAACCGGCCCCACTACAACCAATCGAGAGATGCCAGCGACCGAGAAAGTGGGACTGGAAGGAGACATTTCACCTCAGCGCGGAGAACCACTTTATGATGCTCCCAGTCCACCACCGGCTCAGGACGTGATGATGCAACCAGCACCACCTATTCCGGGACAGGACGTACCACCTATTCAACTAGTTGGTGGCCAGGCCCACTTGACTTATTTCTCTTGCCACTTAGGCGTGGCGTGGAGGGGCCAGGCCCAACCAACAGGTATTCCAATTGTTCAATTGCAAGCTATTCTTCAGAGCTTTATGCAAAAAGCCAACCTGGATGCTGAAGTGCAGCAACAACTCAATGCAGTACTGAACGTACCGCCTGCTTCTCCGTCAATGGATTCGATCGCAACGTTCCACTCTGACGTGCAATTGATGGAAGTGGACCAACCTATTAACGTACCGGCACCTCTGCCTGTACAGTCGGTGTTGCAATTCAACCAACTCATGCAGCGTGTCGACGCAGAACTCACGTCAGTACGTACCAACAACCAGTACGTACCGCCCGTGCAGCCAGTGCCGTTCTTTTTCCAACTGCGCTGCCAACCCTACACTATGCTTGGGTACATGCAAGGAGGGCTGCCTACTCGTGCCACCGACAATAACGAAGTGGTTGATGTTTACCTGATAACACGACCACCTCCTCGACCATTCATTCTGAGACTAAACCTGTTTCCATCGGGTCTACAACGCTACGACTTTTTGTGGCCATACCCAATGAAGGTTTTTCTTAAGTTTTGGACCGGGGTACCACAAGTGCTTACAATGGAAGATGCAGAGATGGCGGAGACAATTCGGGTGCCTAACAACCCGGACCTCAACTTTAACGGCACGAACGCTTTGTCAGTTGCTTCGTGTCTGTACACCGACTGTGGCAAAACTAACGCCACTCTTCTACAACACTGCCGACAATTGTTGATAACTATGGGACTGACGCACAAAGTGACGATGCCGCCCGTTGGTGAACCAACCCACCTGCCCTACAACATGGTTCTGGTCATTTGGACCGAGTTCGTCAATCTCGTCAACGAATATGAGACGCCACCATTGGACCCACAGTATTTGCGTAACCTGCCACCGGCTCTGTTACAGACCGGTTTTCTACAATTGTGGAAGCAGCTCCTGAAAGACGCTACTGCCGGACCGAAGGCCATTGTCTGCTGGCAGCTGCTGTGCCAATTGTTGCCGGTCGAGGCCGGTGTACCGTACGACCCGGTTTGCACCTGTTACAGCCACTTGAGCCCCCAACACGATGTGCAGTCGGCCCTGATCGGCGTTGGTGACTCTCCCCCAAACTACAACAGGCTCTCGCCGGACTTCTGGAAGATCTGCCATTGCGCACTCGCCGCCGGCACCCTCAACGCTCAAAACTTTGTATCGGTGTTCGCGCAAGATCAAATCTCCCACCTATCCCATTACGAACAAGCTGAAATCAACACCATCGCGCCACAGCATCACTGGTTGATGTGGGAATACACCTTTGCTCTGTCAGGATCGGCCGGCGAGTGCATACGTCCAAATGGGTTCGCGGGAGCTCACCGCTAAGGAGGGGGCAATGCACAGAAACGCCACCCGTGACTCTTCATCTGACACTAATTGTTTCTTTATCTATTTGTGTACTATGTACGCGTGTATTATTTCGGCGCCCGTCTCAATCTGTTTCGTGCTGCTCTCTGTGTATTCGTGCTAAGACCACGCGCGCGGCGCGGTGGCAGCCATGTTGGATATTTGAATTGGTCGGCCATATTGGCTCGATTATTGTCTAGTGTGTGAGGATAGCGACTGGTCGGGTGCCTCCTGCCGTATTGGTGTCGATAAAAGGTGATGTAATCCCAGTGGCTGTTATGCGTAATTCTGGTGTTCGCCAATCCACCAGCGTTCAGCTAGTGCGTAAGACCGATCTTTTACTATTTTCTCGCTCGCTACACAATCATTTCTTTCACTCGTAATTGCCGACGTTCTTCCGGCATTCTCCTTGGTTCGGCCAAGTGTCTTTTATCAGCTGGTAACCTCCCATAGTGGATGCCGCTGAGCTATTCTTTTATCAGTTGGTGACTTCCCACAGTGGACGCCACTGATCCTTTTCTTCTTTTCTTGCCGTGACTTGTAATCCGGCCTGCCTATAATTAATTCGTTATTCTTTCAACTACCGTGCTAACAGCCGGGTACCTCCTACGACTCACCTTCACTGCCTGGTTGTATTAACAGCCCGGCTATTCTACGCTCGTCTGCCTGGCTGTACTTCTTAACAGCCCGGCCATTCACCGTCTTCCTGCCTGGCTAGTTATTAACAGCCCGGCCAAAACTGCAATTCAACCACCAGCAGCTCAATCGGCCATTCCGTATCGTCGGCGTCGGATTCTGTCCAGCTATAACAAAAGCGGCGCAGTGCATTGTGGATGCCAAACTTTCAGAGGATAAATTTGAATCGAAGCTAGATTGTGTGTGACTGCTGGCCGAGTGAGATTGGATAAGTTTGTAGGAGTGACTAAGCGTCAGTCGCAACCACGGAGTCACGTCGCTAACAATCTGCGCTAACTGCATTGGTAGTCTGCGAAAAACAAACGAATGTCTCAGCCCAGCTAGAAAGTAAACCAGCTGCTGGCGCTCTTGAATTTCCGGTGCGCAAGCCATAAAACTCTCAGCCACTTGTCGTTGAGCAACGCGTCCATAGCAACAAATAAGAGGGGGTACACCGACTGCCGATATGACTTGGATGGTATTCCGCGGTCGGACAGACAGAGCCTTGGTCCAGTCGTTAATGGTTCGTAGTCGAACAAACAGACTGTCACCATCAACCATTGCATCTAGATAGTTAATGTGCTGTTCTTCTTGTGTTTCTGAAATGCGACGCAGCAAAATCAGTGTCCACAATAAAGACAGCTTTACCTAGGTCTAGGTCATCAATCAGCTGGTCGTCCTAAAACAGGAAAACAGTACAAGTAGAATGACTGTAGCAAATTACCGTGTCCTCGAGGACACTTGTAGGTGAGCGCGCTACAAAGCGACTCGTCCGGTCGTCAATGTTTGGGTGCTCTCCGGGAGAAAAGTTGACTATCTTGGCAGCCCATTTCAGTTCGCTGACTTTTTTTGATTTGTCATCCTTTGGCAGCGACCGCAGAATCGGCGGTCCCGGCTGATCTAAGCGTTGTGTTTGAACAGTCTAAAAAGACGCTTTGCACAAGCGACGAGCCAAGTTTATTACGTACCTTGGTTGGTAAGCTGCTTTGAGGGCGGGGAGGACTGTTCAATGACTCGTCGCAGACAGCATCTCGCATCGGATTGTCGTCAGGCACTACGTCGTACTCGCACTCAGATTCCGGCTGCTTACCGGCACAATCACACTCTTTAGCACTTGGATAGTCGGTCAGCTTACTAACCACCTCTCGACAGAGACGACGCACCTGCAGTGCTTGTGGCTGGAGGAAAGAAAAGCACACAAAGACTTACGTGAAGCGAAAGAAAGGCGCCTTGCACGGAGCTTTTGGCCTGGTCAGCTTGAGAACAAAGGTCACGAGCGCAATGCAGAATCAACTGCCTGTCGGTGGCGTTGGCCAATTTTAACAGGTTGAATGGAGTTACAGTGCTGTAGATTTCGGCCTTAAGTTGCTTTGTCAATTGATCACATTGATTATCACTTAGCCGTCTGCATTTCCTGGCTTGCTCTATCACCAAACCGATAACTTTGTGTTCACTCGATAAATTGTCCGACCCGTGCAGTTTAAGTGAATTATCTAGAAAGAAAACAAAAGCAACTGGTTGGTGTGATAGCAATTTACCTGACACTGAATTGTATTTAGAAGTCGTGGTAGCCAACGAGCTCGTGTTCCTGTCCTCCTCACTTCTTCTCCCTCCTGTGTCAGTGGATCTTTCCGCCAAAAACAAAATTGATGCACAAAATGGAAAAATGGGCAAAAACAAGGCATTAGTTTGGTTGATTTTCCAATTTAACCATGCAGTGCACCTAGAAAACAAAATGAGACTGTTTGTTTTAAGACGTGCGAGCTCTGTGATGGGCAGCTTGGCTGAAACAACGATAAACAGTTTGTTTTCGGCGCTCGCAGCACCAACGCGCACAAACGCCGAAAACAATCAGCTTACCGAGCTCAAACTGCTCATCAATGCAGGTTACGGTATCTGGAGTGGCGTAGCTGATTTTTCATACACCACCCGTTACCCCCAGCCGGAAAACTGCTGGTGTTAATCTTGCTTTCCTGAGCTTTTTAAACCTCAGCCGAAGCCTGAACCTAAGCCTAAGCCTAAGCTTGAACTTAAAGGCGTATTCATACTCGTGTAGAAAAAGATCGTCAGGCGACTTTTTTGTTAAAAATTTTAGCGACGAAAGGACTTCGTAAACCGCCACGGCCCGAAAGGAAAACACGCGATGGCATTCTCAAACAATAAATGGAAAAATAAAAATAAATAAAACTAACCTTCTCTTCTCTTCTTGAACAATGTCTGTGAGAAGAGGCAAGCTAGCTGGATTGCTTCTTGTGAGAAAACAACGCAGAAAAATGATTTTATTGTGTATTGCGGCCTACCAAAGTCAGAACATTCCTCACAGACGATTCTATGTTCGGACGGTCAATGACATGAGAGTCGGCAAACTACCGGAGATTATCACAAGCTTGCGCAAGATCTGCAGTCTATGGATTCAGACCGTTTCTGGGAATAGTGCTGCTGATGTCAGCGCAGTAACCGGGTTAGTATGGGATTGCCGCTCACTCAAGTGCGTGACAACGACGGCTCGGAGCCTCAAAGCACCCGCTTCCTCACCATCAAAAAGGTCTGTCGAGACCACCGAGGAAAACCGAAACAGCCGGCCATTCAGCGCTACTCTATCCAGTTGTCGAGACAAGAGGCAAACGTGGCAGCCATCAATGCCAAAATTCAAGACCAGATTGGACCAGAGTACGTGGTTTGCGACAAAGAAGGAATTCCGATCGCTGGCTGCTTGGAGTTCAGAGGTACAATTTTCTGTATAACACCAGAACCATGCAAGTAACACGTAACTGCCCAAGTCGGCGCCAGACCCCCACCCCCGTCCCCATTCGGTGGATGATCTCTTACATGTATGATCAGAACTCGACTATCTCGTATAAATCTGACAACAGCAGAAACCGGGTGACAAATGGCGCACCATCTGTTTCTTTGTTACTGGACTGCTGTTGGCCGCCCCTGTGATGTAATTAGGGCTGTTGGTACTGTTGCTATGGGTATTCGAATCTGAATTGGGTATGGGTATGGGTAGGTATTTTTTAAAATACCCATACCCGGGTATGGGTATGGGGTAGGTATTTTAAAAATACCTGGGTATCGGGTATAAATCGGGTATTTTTCACTAAAATGGCCAAATTCCGTAAAAATGCCAAATTTCAATTGGTTTTACAAAAATAGATTTAAACTGCTTTTTTGGACAACTATTATGTGCTGATAGTCTAATGTAGTAGTAACTGTTACAGTTTTACAGTTACTAGAACACTTGTGAATTTTCGAATACTTTTGTAGATTAACATTGGCAGACCTTTCCCTTGACAAAAAGTGAGAAGACCGATTTTCAGAAAGGGTGGTGTGTAAAGCCCTGACAGGACCATGTGGCGGCGAGATGTTCTTACGGCTATCAAATTTTTCTCTGACCAGACACTAAATTCCCTGACTTTTCCCTGATTCTCTGACTTTTCCATGACTCCCCTGACTCTCCAGGTCCCGCACGAACCCTGATTTATCCTCAAAGGGAGCGCCAAAATGGAAGTCCGATTTGTATTGGAAGTAAACGAGAGGCAAGAAGCTTACTGTATGCACAGAAAAGTTTTTTATGTAATGTACGTACTGTAGGTACATTGTAAAACTTCAGCTTCAGTCAAATACCATGTTTTATGCATGTCATGTATACAGTATGTACCGTGAATTTTGCAGTGAGAGATTGAGGTGCATAAGAACCCAGGGCGTTCCTTTTTGAGCCCGCTAACGTTTTTCAGTAAGATGTTTTCATAATGTTTTATGCATAAAATTAAAAAAAGCCAAAATGCTTAATTATACAATTCTTCAAACAAATTAGATAGATAACCAACCATTCCGAAACAGTAAAGTGACTGTATGATGCATAGCAAAAACTGTATTTCTATTTCTAAACACTTCCTTGAGAGAATTTGTGCAGAGTTTTGACAGAAATTAACGTGTATTTGCGCGAGTTTTTCTAAAAAATACCCATTCAAATACCCGGTGTTTTTCAAAAAATCGGGTATACCCGGGTATGGGTATTTCAAAAAGTACCCGGGTATGGGTATACCCAATTTCAGGTAATTTTGCCGAAAAATACCCAGTTCCGGGCATACATGGGCCGGAAAAATGGGTTGGGGGTAGTCAAAATCCGAAAATTTGGGGGTGGGCCTACCGGTTTGGGGGGGGGTCGCCGCGATTTTGGTGGGTGGGGTCAGGAACAAAAGTCGGCTTCAGGTGGGTGGGTGGGGTCGTTTGGGGGGGGTCGAGCCCAAGTTGGGGGGGGGGCAAACCCCCCCAGACCCCCCCCGCGGCCCATGTATGGTTCCGGGTATGGGTATGGGTATGGGTATACCCGATCAACAGTAGCTGTTGGTCAGTCAGCCACTCTTGCAAATGTCAAAAATTACTGGCCCTCGCATACTACTGTATACTGTGCAAAAGAGCGTTCCCATACAGTCACTGCTGCAACTGTCCATACCATACCTTGTATGGTATCGGTTTCATACATGTTATAGGTCATCTGCCGAACGGGTAGAAGGGTTGGGGTCTGGAACCGAAATTCTGGGGGAGGGGTTGGGTACTAAAATCGCTTAAAACCGCAAAAATCACAATTTTGGGCTAAAAGTCGAAAAAAATCGCTAATTAAGGATCAAATACAGCTAAAATCGTCTGTTTTACAGGCGATTTTAGCAATTTTACGGTCTCAAATTGTAAAATTGTTAAAAAATAAGAAGGGTTTCAAACCCCCTAGAATCCGGCTGGGGGATTTTCCCGTAAAATCGGGCCTGTGGGAATCCCCCTTTCCCCCAACTGCATGTACGTATGGTACCGACGTCATATGGTGCCGGTACCTAGGAGTGTTAGTGTTGTTAGGCATTTTTTTGAAGGCCCATTTCGAAAATTTTTTATTTTATTCACAGTTTGGAAATTTTGGGGAAAATCGCTGAATTTAGCCTTATACATTAGCAGTGCAGTTCTATCAATTTCTTGCCTATTCTAAGCCTAAAAATAGGTTTTGAAGGGCAGCAGCCACTCTGTGAGCAATGCTGCAGGTAGAATGTCGACTCTCAGGCTGTAGCACTATGTTTGAACCAAAGTATCAGCTTTTGTATTTAAAGTTGCTTCTGATGCATCCTTGCATCTCCTACAAGCTATATTTCATGCTAGGAAAAAAATGTTGAAAAAAAATTTCGAAATGAAAAATTTTCATAAAAAAAGCTTTTTTTTGGCTTTCAAAAAAATTTTTTTTACAACTCTACCTAGGGTAGTGATACCATATATGGTACCGGCACCATGGTACCCCACGTTCGGCGACTGTGGTGGTACCATATCGTACCACCCCCGAGCGTGGGTGTTCTATGGCGCCGGTACCATAACGGCGTTAAGTGTCTGACTGTATAAGAAGCGGACCTGCCCTTTTTTGTAAGCATAAAATTTATAATATAATTGATACGATATAAGGGAAGGAAGGGTAGCATGTATTCCTACAGTAAACTTATTTTGTTCTGACCGACCAGAGGGACTGGTTTTTAATCTGGTTTATAAGATCCAAACTATCGCAGCCACAACGCTACGCTCTAGCACGTGCCTAACTTTTTCATCTTTCTTTCTATAAACACTGTTTCTACTTCAGGGTTATTTTCCAAGTGCGGAAAACTTGTTGTCGCCTGAAGATATCGCAATTGCCCAAGAAGAACGGTTTTAGCTGCCTTACGAAAACCGTTATACGAACTCTGGGATCCAAACAAGACTTGTGCATGCCCGGTACAGTTTTGTGATCAGTCGATATCGTACTTCAGAAAATACCTGATGCCCTACATCTGGTCAGGGTTCCTACTTAATTGCTGTCGGTGTTCTGTTGCTGTGCTGTGCTGCACTTCTATGTAAGGTGAAATTTGTGTTTGTTGACCTTGCTTTTACTAGTGACCGACCGCTAGAGACCTGCACGGGCCGACTTTTTGGCGGCCCGGCCCGGATTTTTAAATTTTTAGATGAGTCCTGAAAATGAGCCTGAAAATTGCTGCCGACCCAACTTTGAGGGTGTGTAGTGCATACAACTTCTAGCATGTACGGACGAATATTTTAGTAAAGTCGCCAACAATGGTAGGCCCGGCCCGGCTCTAACCTTCACTCGACCCGGCCCGGGCCGACAAATGCAGGTCTCTACCGACCGCCCAGCAGTGTGGTAATAGTCAGTAAGTATTAGAGTGAGTGAGTGCATTGTGTAACAACCGTTAGACCATTTTTAACACCGTGATGATTTTTCTACCAACTATAGGATTTTCGCTTATGTGTAATAAAGCTTTTATACCTTCTGTCTGTCTGCAGTTTTGTCTTTGCCCTTTTATTTTGTTATCGGCTTCGCAGCATACACAAACTGCCAGTTCGGTTTGACTGGCCCATTGTTCTTTTGTTCCGGTTGTTGCGTTTCATGTGGTGAATAGATTTTTGATTACGTACAGTTATTAAACCTCGTGAATGGAACATCGGACCGTGCAACCATTTATCTTGCTTTAGCGAGTTGTTCCATTTATCGAGGTTCAGCTGAAAAAGGGCAACAACCAACTCGACTATGTGCTGAATAAGTGCAGCTACTGAAAGGCACAAGAATACAGTTTCTGTTCTGAGTGCTAACTTTGAATTTAGTAACGCACATTGTCAAGAAGCTTAAAGGTCGGTTTATACTTCATTTTTCAGTAGACAATAGACAAATAGACAAAATTCGCATAGACAAATAGACAGTAGACAAATGACACGTTTGTCTGTCTGTGTAGACACTAAAAAAAAAGAAGAAAAATCAAAGAATAAAAAAATGTCGCATCTTGTTGTTGCTGAAAAAGAAAGTGTATTTGAACCAAAGACGCAAATGAAGATGGGCAGTTCATTCGCTGCATCAAAATCGAAACTGAGAAGGATTTTTTACGGTTGTGTAAATCCGATACGCGTAATCGACCCATAGATGCACCACACCTACTTCCGGATGTCTCAAGATTGTCTCAAGGTTCCAGTGCTACAACTACACAGATTCGGGAAATCTTTGCGGACTACATTGTTCAGGAAGGCATTTTTGAGTGGCAAGAAACGGCGATTCAGAAAGGATTCCTCTGCCCAACTGTCATTAGCTGATTGGCTGTGTTCGTAGATGTACATACATTGTACATAAATAGAATGCTTTATCAGCTATACACACCTAGCAATTCAGTGCTTACTTTATGAAAAACAAGTCCACTTTATCCACTTTTGCATCATATACATTCATAGATCTTGCGTTTCAGCTGCAGCTGTTTGTCCGAGGGCAGCTCTCATAACTCGTGGGCAATGAATCTTCCGTATAAGGCCCACTTGTCCTCATCATTCAAACGACTTAGCTCAGCGTGAATAGCAGCGTTGAGCTGAGCCTCAGTAGACATGGAACTGTGAGAGCGCTTAGTGCTGCTTTTTCTGAGAACTGGCTGGCTTCCGGCATGCGGCGGAGTGGGGTACTGTTGACGAAGCTGTAGGCTGGGGACCTCTACTCCTCTACTCTTGATCTACTACCAGTTCCGGCTCCACATTTTCTGTTAGTAACACTTCTGCGTCATCTTGTTGTAGAATCGCAGAGTCGCTAGCCTGTTCCTCTTCAAGACCCATGTTGTCATCATACATGTAACAGCACTGGGCCGACCTGGTGGGGAGGGGGGTAGGGGGTTTTCTTCAGGTGGGGGGTCGAGGGGGCGTTTCGCCCAGACGGGGGTCCCGAATTTCAAAAAGCTCCAAAACGCCTGGAAATGCGTTTTTAGCACGTTTTTATCAGTAAGGACGCTTTTATTAGTAAGGACGACAAAAAGGGCTTCCAAAAACCCCGATTTCTCTTCAATATCAGCAATGGAAACGCCAAATTCGGTTCAAAAAAGGCTTTTCAACGTGAATTTTAGGCTAAAAATTTATGATTTCTGAGTCCGTTTGTTAGTACTGGGAGCCACTACTAGTACTTGTGTTTTTGGGTCGGGAGCAGTGTTGTGCCGGTTGAATTTAGTTAGTTATTTAGTTAGCCACTTCTTTCCAGGCATTCTCCTTCGTCCTCAAATCGCGATAGCCAACCAACGAGATATTCCACAAGATTTCACGCTTTTGCACTTCGATGATTAATAATTTTTTGAATTCATCAGTCGCCATCGTCAAAGAATCATGAATAATACACAATAGACACAAGAGTAGACAAATGTCTTTAGGATTTTTTCTAAAGACAAATGACAGTAGACATAGACAAAAATGTTGTCTGTATAGACAGACAAAATAGACAAAAGTATAAACAGAAAAATGTCTACTTTGTCTATTTTGTCTAGGTAGACAGCGAGGACATGTCTACTAGACGAAGTATAAACCGACCTTAAGAGAAAGTGTGGAATAGGGTGTACAAGCCTCATAGGCATCTATCTACATAACAGTTGCAACAAGACAGCTCCTATTTAAACTCCGAATTTTGCTATCAAAAAATTATAAAGTCGTAAAGCAGCTGTAATGAATGACTGACTTCTTCGTTGTTCCATTTAGCGAGTTGTTCCATTTTACGAGGGTACCATTTGCGAGGTTTGACTGTACTTTATTTCCCGCTTTTTGGCTAAATCTAACGCGACTCTGTTAGAAGGAAAACGGAAGCACGGAAGCCTAAATTGTTGAGACAATTGCTTTGAGGAAATCACGCCTTTAAGGAGCTGCTGTGCTTGCTTGCTTGCGTTGTGGCATAATTTTCTGCTGCCGTGTAGCACTAAAGAGAGAAATATTATAGACTATGTCAACATTATACCAATAGCAATTGCAGGTAGGTACCGTTGAATCATGATTGTGAGCGTTGATGATAGCGAGCACCGCCGCCCTTCATTACCAGTTTTAACGCAACTGGAATAATCTCAGCAGAATAGAACCGCAGGACCCGTTGGTTGAGGAAGGAAAGAATGTACATCCCGAGTTTAAAAAGACATTCAGACTGACTCGGTTCCTTCAAAATTCACAAACCACCTTGATTCCTGAAATTTGAAGATTGAACTACGTACATACGTCCGTACATACGTACTAAAGAATAGGAGCATGAAAACCAATTCGCAATTACGACAGTCCCCAAGTGAATGGTGTATGATACCGGCTGAATACATCGTTGTTTTCTGGTCAATGCTTCCACTATTTTAGTAGGGAAGTTACTCAATTTCTAATTATATAATAAAAGAATAATATTAGCCACTGTCTGTATGCAAATGTATGTACTGAAATGATGTACAGTAGGTGATAATTATAACATAATCCAGTCGCGTATCCAGGGTGTGTAGGGTGGGTACACCCCCTTTGCGGCGGAGTTAGGAAGAAAAACTCTGTCAAAAATAAGAGAAACTAATCAGTTATGTACTAAAAGTGTTTATTTTATATGTCACCATTTTTTTGAGAATTTTCCATGAATGGTTGTTATAAGCTAAACTGGTCAGAATTCTTTGTTGTTTTGTTGCTCAGAAACGGTAAAGAGACGTGTTGTTCTTAGAGTTGGGCACGTAAATTAATTTCCGTTCCCATCTCTAATGCACTCTACTATTGGCAGTGGCTCCACTGCTACTGTAGTCAGTGCTCATAGAGTTGGGCACGTAAATTAATTTCCGTTCCCATCTCTAGTTGTTCTGCGTATCTGCATTGTTAAACTTTTAGTAAATTAGAAATAAAGAGAAAACTCTGAACAGAAGAGCTCTGACATGGTATACAGTCGCAAAATATGCAGAATTTATCGCTTAAAAGCTAACTGTTTAGTTATTTAAACTATTTGGTATTATTTGGTATTATACCAAATACCAAATAATACCAAATACCTAGAAAATGCCAAATAATACCGAATAATACCAAATAATACCGGATACCATTTGCATCCCTAATTAACACCAGCAGTTTTCCGGCTGGGGGTAAAGGGTGGTGTATGAAAAATCAGCTACGCCACTCCAGATACCGTAACCTGCATTGATGAGCAGTTTGAGATCGGTAAGCTGATTGTTTTCGGCGTTTGTGCGCGTTGGTGCTGCGAGCGCCGAAAACAAACAGTTTATCGTTGTTTCAGCCAAGCTGCGCATCACAGAGCTCGCACGTCTTAAAACAAACAGTCTAATTTTGTTTTCTAGGTGCACTGCATGGTTAAATTGGAAAATCAACCAAACTAATGCCTTGTTTTTGCCCATTTTTCCATTTTGTGCATCAATTTTGTTTTTGGCGGAAAGATCCACTGACACTCCTGCCCTATTATCGGCCTGCGACGACATACACAAACACCAACGTCAGTACTACGTAACAAAACAAAACCACCAATCTAAATCAGCAACAACGATGCTCTTTGCTGCACTACAGTACCGTTCCGCCAGTTTTACATTAGACATTAAGTCTTCGACAATCAATTTCCATCACCACAGTCGGGTATCGCAGGTCAATATAATTATTTCCTCTCTTAGAAACACCTTCAGAGGAACCCTACTCCATATATAGCGAATTTTGAAAACACGAATTCATCGATGTCCGCACGAAATCGATCAGTCACCCGCACACTTGCTCGTGATTCGCAGCCGGAGTATATAACGTGAACTTCCCGAGAAAGTCAACTTACGTACTTAACTACAGTATAAGCTGCGGGCAAGGGAGCTCATCTCACCGATCCGGCAAAAATTTCATGAGTATAAACTATACCATGTACGATAACAATCGGCGTATATTTGAAGAAAAACACCCCCTAGAAGGCTCGCTGGAGTTAGGCTGCGTTTGCTAACCGCCAAACTAACTATAATACTTGCGCCGATCCAAGCAAAAATTTTGCATAGAACATAACTAAAACAAAGGTTCAGAATCACCGTAGTAAACGTTTATTCGAAGTTTAAATAAGAGCTACTAGAGGCAGTGAACAGCATTCTGAGGGACTTAGAAGTGTTGTACTAATGTATTTCCAACAACAGAACCGAAAATATACATTGTTCCGTACTTTGTAAACCCGCAACCGCCGAGTTTCCAAAAGTTTCGATTTTAACAATACAGGGGGCCTTGCCCGCACGGGACCAATCACTGCCCCCTTTTTTCAGAACCGCGTCGCAGCGTGCGGCCGCTGCCGCTGCCCTCACTGCCGCGCTGTTTTTGCTGGCTGTACGGGTCTGCCTGTGCTGCACCTTTCTTTGTTCTATTTCTGCTCACTTCACCGTCAGCGTAAAACGATTGTTTCTGTTCCTTTGTTTGGTTGTTGAAGACTTCCACTTCCTTATGCAAGCGCTGTTGTGACGTTTCGTATTCAGCGAGAGACCAACGTAAAAAGATGAACTCGTTCTAATTTATATAGACGAGCGATCAGCTCTGACCGGACTTCAGGAAATCGGTTTCGAGTGCAAGGTTTTGAGTTTTAAATTGCTTTCTTCGAAGGAACAGCGCCGCTCTGAATGTGACCATGCAGACAGTTCGTGGTTTTCGTGTAAGATCACTATCAAAGCCGACAGCCAGGAGGATTGCCGCAGCTGGCTCGACCAATTCCAGAAAATGACCAAATCACAGTGGATCAAGTTGCATGGAGTCAAGCGATCAGAGAATATTCCCTATTCTCAGCAGTTTGCGTGTCATCACATCACAGCAAGAAAAACAGAATTGACGCAGAGTGCCATCAGAAGGTTGGATCGGATGGAAAAAACCTAAACTGCACCACTGCGTTTATACTCTGAAGTCCTCGCTAAGTCTTTTTTTAAATAAGAAAAATTGCGTGGCCATTAGGAAAGGCAAAGAAAGTGTAAAAAGTCGGACTGAGATCTAAGAGGAAGGATAAAGGATTAAAGGATTTTTTGGATTTCAGGCGTAATCGACTTGTAATGTAAAGCGTGTGAGCATGAGCAGCAAGCAAAGCGAGGAAAAATCGATTGAAGATCACGGGCAATTAACCAAGTGCAGCTGCGGGGTGGTTTAAACTTGCCGCCGCACGCTGCGGCGCGGTTCAGAAAAAAGGGGCCAGCGTTTTGATACGTCCCGTTCCGGGGGATAGTGCCACCGGCGCGTCGTCAGTGCCCAACACAGAAAAAAAGCGGTCGCCCGTAAGTTTAAAGCACGGTGACTGCAATTGACGCTCGACGCTTCACCTAAAGTGGTTTGTTTTTTTGTTTTTTTTATTTTAAAAAGTAGGTGTAAAAAGAAGTTATTGTTTATGTTGTGTGTCAACTCTATTGGTTGATTGTGGTTGTGGCCAATCTACTACGAAACTAAAGAGCCACTGTTTTGGTCGAATGCTTTCTGACCTTACTCCTGACCTGGAATCTTATTGATGAAATTAAAAATTTCTTCTCCTCTTCTCAACGAACGTGGCGCAGTCTTAAGCGAATGATAATAATAGTGTTATTGCTTCCTGACGGCAAATTGCGTATTCTCACTCGGCTAAAGATACCTGTGCCCGACGCCGCCAACCCGAATCTATCTTACCAAAGGATTCGAAAGGGTGCTGCACCCCAAACCCAATATGCGGTACGTAGGAATTTATTTACCTATTTTGTGTAGTGGAATCGAAACTGAAGATATTTTGACTGCTTTTAATAGTTTTTTGGCCGGAATTTTTGTTGCGCCAACACGTTTAAGTTATGAACTACCCACAGTGACATGTCCCGTTGGCTCACAAAACTCAACAAAAATGTTGCTCAACAAATTGATTGCTTAGTGGTAGGAATGTCGTGTCTGATTGATAGTATTCCATTCCGTGCAAAACGTTTTTGTTTTCTTTCTGTCGGCAACATTTTATAAACAGAGTAAATGTTGGTGCGACAAAAATTGAGGCGTCCCGCCATTTTTCGAGACAAGTATGAATAGAATACGCCTTACAGCATAAGAAGAAAGAAGCAAACGTACTAGTGGGGTTTTAGTGGGTTACCCCAGCTGGAAAAGGCAACCGCCTCACCCCCATACCGCCCGCGAAACAGTTTACAGACCCCACTAGCGATCGACTGGGACCAAAATTTCGACCGGAACCGGACCGGAACTCCCCAAATTCCGGTCGGAACCGGAACCGGAACTTTTTAGCAGAAGCTAAAACTTTTAAATTGCTCTCAGAACCAAAAATGGTAGCTGAAACTACAGGAGGCAATTGCGGGGTGCTTTGCTAAAATGAGAACGGGCACAACTGCCATGAAACATTACTGTTTTAGGTGTCCAAGGAGTGTTTACATACCGTTCAAGTACCAAGAACTCGATTGGGGCGGTTTAATGATTTCTCTGAGAATCGTACACTCCTCCTACAGGAACCCAACACATCCTTGTTTTTTTTTGCCTTTTTTAGGTTTGGCTACCTGTTTAAGACCTCTGTATTTTTCGATTTTCGGCTTTAAAGTGTCGAAACAACTAAATTTTTTACCTGAACGTACTGTTAAATGTTAAGCACCTTTTGGGCTGCAGTAAATTACCGACTAAGTGTACTTCTGAGAAAAAAGTGGTCATATCAATGAAAATTGTTGCCTAAAACAAAGTTTTAAGTGGTTTATTAATAGTGTTTAGCGTTCTGACATGGAATTTAGCTGTTTTGCTTCGAAAAAGAGCGAAAAGTCTATACGTTCCGGTTCCGGCACCCTTCAGCACTGGACCGGAACCGGAACCGAAATTCCGGTCGATCGCTAGACCCCATAACCCAAAAGTACGTATAGCAGTTCCAGTACTAGCAAGTTGAGAGCGCTTCAAATTTGCATAACTTTTGCAGGATGATTTCTTCAATTTCCGTGATCGTTCATCGCCAGAAGACGGACAATCCGAATAGTGACAGAAGGTGTATGAGGTGTGTATGAATGAATGGCGAACAGTCGATGGTTGTGTGACCGAGTTGTCAATTCTGGAGCCAAGATTAACGCCTGCAGTCCTATAATCATCGCCTGTACACAGGGCTTGATCGTCCAGATCGCTTGATGGCTCCTGAGGTGGCGTACCGGTCAGTGTTGTTGGATGCCCTCTCGACGCACGGTTGAGATGCAGACCAAAACGACAATGTCATTCCATGCCTGAGTGGTGCGTTCGTGTATGAACTGGAGTATTAGTTGTTCTTCTTTTGGATCAGTTAATTGACATTGTATCTTTCCCAAATATTCATAATGGTAAATCATCTCGTTCGCACCTGTTTATCATTATGCGGTATTTTGCGTTGAGGAACGGAAAATAAACTGTTTGGATTGATTTTAATAGTTGACATCAGAAAAATAAGAAGAGTCCACGTTCTGCTTCTGCAAGATTTAGTGATATGTACTATGCGTGTGTCGGAAAGAACGCAACCTATATACGTTGTACATCGTCATAAATCAATGCACTGGGTGAGTCACATATCCCGCGGGCTATCGCAAGCTCAAACTTTTTTGTTTGTTGACCGAATCAGCCGATTTTTGAATATAAATATGTGGATATACATATTTCGCATTTTACTGTTCAAAATTTCAACAAATTCCACTTACAACAGCACCACTGTTTCAATCACTTTCTGCAGCCGCTAGTGATACTCTATTGATGTTCTTCCCTTTTGTCCATTTCCGGGTTTTGTAGCCTACCCTACTTCAAGGATTCATGCCACCGGCGGACACTGGGATCGCTTGGAGGCTCGCGTTCTCTACAAAACTCCAGAAGAAACATTAACTGCACCATAACAATTATGGTTCTTGTTCTCGCAAAGGACGCCGCGCATTTTGCTGTACTGTACTTGTACTGTACTGTACTTTTACTCCTGATTAATAACCAACACCATGCAGCGCACAGTAAACGGTTGGAGTCATAAAACCACCTACTAGAAATAATTACGAAACATGAACGGACAGCAGAATTTTGAATTGTGAACGTTAAAAGTATCAGACAGTTCGCGCAATAACAACGTGAATGAAAGACTGCTTACAAATCTCTTAAACTCATTCAAACCAAGGTCACAGACACCGGCAGGAAAGTGGTTCCAAATATGGCTAGCAGTAGGAAAAAAGGTAGAGGCGGTGGTAACCGTTCTGCAACCAGTCATACCGACCGCCCTACCGTGACTGAGTCTAATGCTACGCCTACCAACCACAGACTGAATCGCGCCGTCAACACAGAACCGAGCACCGTAGTAATAACTGTAGAAGAGCTGCATACATCGTTGCACAGATAGACGCCAGATCGGCACAATTTGTGTCGATGCAGAACTGTTATAATCATTCAATAGCTGAGAGTATGAGCGAACAAAGTTGTTCTGATGCCGTTTGAGGAAAAAGTATTGCACGTTTTCCAACTTCGTTCGCCACTTGCAGGAGGCCGGAAACCATAATTCGATAGCATAGAGTATCTGAGGGAGAATCACACCAGAATACACACGCTCAAAGACATAGAGCGGAGAGGCACCCTGGAAAAGTCTGAACAGAGCACCTAAAGCCTGTTTGGCCTGGACACAGACTTTCTCAGTTTGCTCCACAAACGACAGTCGTCGATCCACTAACACACCGAGATACTTGCACACTTCAACTTGCTCGATGTCAGACCCCTCCAAAGTAAGTGTTTTAGAAAGTTTTGGGAGATGGGGATGGAGACCAAATACCAAGTATTTGGTTTTGGTAGTAGAAAGAGTGAGTTTAAGGGAGTTTATTGTTTTGGAAAATAGATCGACGTCACCTTGGAGAGCTCTTTCATCGTTCACAGACCCAACTGCTCGAACTAAACACGAGTCATCGGCATAGAGATATAGAGCAGTGCCATTACTGTACCTTTGCTTGGACAACACATCAATGTATGCCAGAAACAGGTCAGGCCCGAGGCAGCTCCCCTGCGGCACCCCGCTATATTTGCACGTTCCTTGACCAAAAGTGTAATCACAACTGCTAAAAACGTTTGGGTTATGTTGGAAACTAAATGAAGCGTCAATCCGCTATGGCTTAAAAATGTTATCAACGCCCAAAACACTAGTCTAATCGCGCACTAGCCAAACATTTTAGCACCAATGTTGAAAAATTCATTTTGCAGTAGAATTGTCCGTTTTCTGACATTTCGTGGTTTACAAGTTGAAATTTTAAACAGTAAAATGCGAAGGATGTCCAAGTGTCATATCCAAAAACAGCTGATTCGGTCCACAAACAAAAACCTACTGAGCTTGTGAAAACCCTGCGGGATATGTGATTCATCACGCAGTACAAACAAACGTACAATACATGTACGTACGTAAAATACGAATGTAGAAACTGAACGTATAAATTATAAACAAGGTGCGTACAGACTTGCGATGGGTCATTCATTTCACAACTGCTGCCGGACGACAATGAACTGCTTTAGTCATTAGTATATTGCGGATCCTGCAAGTGTTCGTACGTGTAAGTTAGGCTCTGCCCCAGTTGAAGAACACAGAGTCACTTTCCCTAGATGACTTGTGTAATGTGTGTCGTACGGTCCGCGCTGCTTGACGGTTTCGGTCGCTGGTTTTCCTTGATCTTGACTTGCGTACAGGTCATACTTGCGCTTCCGTACAATACACAGGAGTGGTGTGGGCTCCTTTTGCTGCCGTTTCTTACTAGTGCGGTCAGCCATCAAGCCAGCTACCATTGGTAACTTGGGGGCACTTAAAGATGTCTCGGAGATTCTGATCCGGGGGTTCTGGCCTATGTCGGGTGGGGGTACACCCTTGCTAGATCTATGGATTGTATCAACATGCAGTACACAACCGAACAGCATATGTTTCTCTTTTGAGAACTTAGTCCGTTCGACTAAGTTTATGTGTATAGTACATATTCTTGATTCTGTTGTTGAAAGTTAGTCTGCCTGCACCTCACTATCCAAAATGACATAATAAAAACCTTTCAACCAAACACACAACACAATTTACACTGTCTCAGATTGTACACTGTTTCGAACGTTTAACCATAATTTAGACTGCTAACACGTTCCAATCACTACGTTTGCAACCCACCGTAGTTTTAGTCGCAAAATACTCGGGGGCAATTTCAGTTGCATTTTAGTTGCATTTTTGTTGGGCACTGACCCCGCGCGAGTGCCACCACCCGTAACTTTATTGTGGGCGGGGCGGGCACTAACGTTCGTGTGACTAAAAATTAAATTTAACATTTCACTATGCTGTTCCTCTTTAAATTATTGGTTTTCGTCCTAGTTGCAACGACTGATTGATTGCTTTGCTATGAGCGCACAGTCAGGTTTCATTTCTACAACTGTCGGTCAAGCATTTTCGATTATGGAAGAAGCCGAGCTTTGGCCAGAAGATGATGTTGCGCTGTATGAACCCGATGAAAGTAGGTTATATCTTTTATTTTTTTAGTAAAAATGGGAAGATAGTTCGGCATTCCTCTGGTTTACCTAAAATGGTAGAGTGACCGGGTACCGTATCCTTGCTGTAGAATCGTTTCCTGAGCATTAGTGATGCTCATTATTAGTGAACTACAAAAATGTAATTTTGGGTTACTGCAGCAAGTATCTCGGGTTACGGTATTTTCAAAAATCGGTCCATTTTACTTGTTTCTTATTAACCAATTTTGATCGGGTTTGCATTGGCAGAGGGTTTTCGGACATGCTGAATTGATTGCACATCCTTTCGGAACGATTACTCTAACTACCACACCACCGTATCTAAAAAACACCACTTGGTCGAAATCCCTGACACAGCTACTTTACGTGTCTTTCAGGCGTTCCAGAATCCTTACATGCACTGCGAATTAAGAGTCAGTCTCTGAACTGATCGAGTTTTGGCCCTTTGCCTTATTCAGACCCAAAATTGAAACTTTGGCCTAGAGAGCTGTAAGTTGGTACACTAATACATATCGATGGGTTATGTAACCACCGCAAAGGATTTCCCGATTCGACGCTCCACGCTCGAGATACAGCCGTCTGAAAATCGGCTCGCTTAACTATGGGGCAAAAATTTCGAACTTGAATTTCTTTCCTGCTAAAAACAGTTGGGACCTAGAATTTGGGGATTTTACGTAACTTTTAGAGTACTTTAAGAATTTTTGGCCGGTTTTCGATTTTGACGAAAAAAATTTTTTTCGACCCCCTTCCCGCCCCCTAGCTCGTCTGGAAGCCCCCCTATATGGGTTTTTTTTATTTCAGATTATTGTAGCGCCATTTGTTGGCTACAGATCGGTGCCAAGCACGATAGCCCGCGACCCGGGGTTTTGGAGTAAATTGACTTCAAATGGCTGAAATCGCATTTTTTTTCCAGTTTTACTATGGGACAAAATTTCGAACTTGAGTTTCTTTCCTGCTAAAAACAGTTGGGACCTAGAATTTGGGGATTTTACGTAATTTTAAGAGTACTTTAAGAATTTTTGGTCGGTTTTCGATTTTGACGAAAAAAAATTTTTTCGACCCCCTTCCCGCCCCCCTAGCTCGTCTGGAGCCCCCCTATGTGGGTAATTTTATTTCAGATTATTGTAGCGCCATTTGTTAGCTACAGATTGGTGCCCAGCACGATAGCCCACGGCCCGGGGTTTTGGAGTAAATTGACTTCAAATGGCTGAAAATCGCAAATTTTGTCCCATAGTAAAACTGGAAAAAATCTGATTTTCAGCCATTTGAAGTCAATTTACTCCAAAACCCCGGGTCGCGGGCTATCGTGCTTGGCACCAATCTGTAGCTAACAACAATAATCTGAAATAAAAAATGGCGCTACAATAATCTGAAATAAAAAAACCCACATATGGGGGGTTCCAGACGAGCTAGGGGGGCGGGAAGGGGGTCGAAAAAAATATTTTTCCTCAAAATCGAAAACCGACCCAAAATTCTTAAAGTACTCTAAAAGTTACGTAAAACCCCCAAATTCTAGGTCCCAACTGTTATTAGAAGGAAAGAAATTCAAGTTCGAAATTTTGTTCCACAGTAAAACTGGAAAAAAATGCGATTTTCAGCCATTTGAAGTCAATTTACTCCAAAACCCCGGGCCGTGGGCTATCGTGCTTGGCACCGATCTGTAGCCAACAAATGGCGCTGCAATAATCTGAAATAAAAAAACCCATATAGGGGGGTTCCAGACGAGCTAGGGGGGCGGGAAGGGGGTCGAAAAAAATTTTTTTCGTCAAAATCGAAAACCGACCAAAAATTCTTAAAGTACTCTAAAAGTTACGTAAAATCTCCAAATTCTAGGTCCCAACTGGTTTTAGCAGGAAAGAAATTCAAGTTCGAAATTTTTGTCCCATAGTTAAGCGAGCCGATTTTCAGACGGCTGTATCTCGAGCGTGGAGCGTCGAATCGGGAAATCCTTTGCGGTGGTTACATAACCTATCGATATGTATTAGTGTACCAACTTACAGCTCTCTAGGCCAAAGTTTCAATTTTGGGTCTGAATACTAAAACTCGATTGGTCCAGAGACTGACTCTTAAGCCTCCTTAAACTAAATAGCATTCTGGAAGTAGAATAGATTTAGGAATAATAGCAGCAGACTCCTTTCTTCTGGTCTGGTCTGATAAGACTACCAGTGTTGCCAGGTCTGAAGGCAAGAAATCTCCTGAATTACAGAAATAATTTCCCTAAAAATCACAAAAATACCCAAATCCAACATCTGGTTTATGAGCTTATAGAAGTATAGAAGCTGAATTTCAGCATTCTGACATCTTTATTAGTACAGTCAGGGAAATAACAACATGCATAGTACCAGTACATATATATATGGAAACGGTACACCTTCAAGTGGTACCATATATGGTACCACTTCCTTATATGGTACCTCTTCGATGGGGGCCTCAGGTGGTGCCCCTTATGATTTGATCGAAGGGGTGCCATGTATGGTACCGGTACCATATGGTACCACCTGAGGCCTCGATCGAAGGAGTACCATACCAATTCCATATAAGGAAGTGGTACCATATATGCTACCAGACATGGGCTAGCATTTCGGCTGAGGGGGGTAGAATTTTCAATTCCTGAGGGGGGGGCTGAGGGGGGTAGGAGCGTCTGAGGGGGGCTGAGGGGGTGGTAAGCCAAAAAGTCCGATTTTTTGCTAAAATCAAGGTTTTGTTGCTTATTTTTCATTAAAATAAGCTAAAATAAGCTATTCTGAGCTCATTTGCACCTAATCCAGGCATATTTTTATCATAATTTTCTATACAAAATTCTTCCAAAAAATTCCTGAGGGGGGGTAGCGGCCGGCTGAGGGGGGTAGGTCAGAGCCTGAGGGGGGCCAACCCCCCGCCGCCCCCCCCCCTTTGCCCATGTCTGTATGCTACCACTTGACGTTGAACCGGTACCATATATGTCGTTATTTCTTTGACTGTAGTACAGTTAGACACTTAGCGCCACAAGGGACCAGTACATTTTGATACCCGCCCGCCCCCTTTTTCGGGCTCTGTGGTGCTAGTCTGAATCAGAGGGCAGAGGCCATATTTAGAAAAGACGCTAGATGCAACTAGCGAGTTAATTTCTAGCATTTGCTAGATAGTGCGTTCTTTTTAGCAAGTCATTGGCATTCACAAAAACTAGCAGCTACTTTTCTATTAAGTAGACTCACTACATTTGCTAGCCACTCCGAGGTCGCTAGTTTTAAGCGCCAGCAGTAAATGGTGCGTCATAAGTCATTCATGCATTGCAATGTACATGTAAAGCATAATTTAGCCGCTTTTTACTGAAGGTTGCCCCACAGTGATGACATGAAAGAGAATTTTACTTTTTCGAAAGAGAATTTTACTTTTCCCATGCGTACAGCGTTTGAGCAGGGTTAGAAAACATTGACGGTGCTGTAGCATTGATATAGCAAAGAGAGCTTCAAAAACAATTAGTGATAGGTCACAGAGAGCTAAGTAGAACGTACTACATCTAGCGCCGTTTACATAGAACGTACTATGGTGAATAGGAAAAGTAGCATGTGCTAGATCTAGAACGCACTAGTAGCAGATAGACTTGCTAGTTGCTAGAAGTTTTTGTGAATACGGCCTCATAAGTCTGAAGAACAAAATTCCAAAGTCCCACAAATTTACGCGGAAGCCCCCACAATTTCCCAGCTTTCACCTAAACCCCGGACCAAATTTTCACCCCTAATGGACAATAGGATCCCGGAAAATTGTGGAAATAATGCCCCGACCTGTCCACATTGCAGCCCACAGAGATAAGTTATTTCGTTGCTTAAGTTTACCGACAGATTGTGAAGAACGCCGGTAAACCCTTACCGGAAGAGTTATCACTAGTGATCCAGTTGCCCTGTTAAAGGACTACAGATCGATTTTCCATTCGTAATTAGTGTGAATCGATTCAGTGTCGACAAATTAAGAAAATAATGGCCTATATAACGTATTTGCTATGATCTAAGTTGATATTTAGCTGTCTGTTGTAGTGTTGGTGTTTCAGACGAGCAAGTGCTGCTGTACGAGTACGCGGACTGCGTGAGTGCACGAGCGTTTCTCAAGATGTGTCCACTGCCATTCAAAGTGGAACACCGCCCTAACGCCGAACATATGTCTCCGTCCGGTTAATCTCTTTTCTTCTGCGTCTTTGCAATGTACCTTCAGCTGCGTTTAGGTCATGTGCCTTTTTTGAAAGTTGGCAAATTAGTTGTTGCTGATTTTCTCCCTATTGTCGACGTTGTGGCAAGAAAGGTGTGTACTGTTTTCTGTACAACTATGTTTTACTGGGAAAATGGTAACCGATATGTTTTAGGGTATCCGTTTGTCTGACGATTTGGCCGATTTTGAAAAGGCAGACATGCATGCTCATTTGGCACTGGTGCAGCAGGTGCTCCGGAACGCCGAGGTTAGCCTATCACTGGCAACAGTGAATATGTGTGATGCATTTCAGATGTATGTGTGCTGGATGCACGAACATGTTTGTCAGCTGACGTACCGACGCTACGGCAGCGTTTATTCCTGGCCTCTTAATAGGCTTTTGCCCTTTCTCAAAAAGCGTCAGATTGTCAGCACATTGGCAGCCTTCGGTTGGGCTGATAAAACCGTTGAAGAGGTAGTACCGTACGACATTTATGATTCCGGTACTTTGGGAAGTCCTATCATTACAATTAGAGTGTGAACAATACCTGAAAAACGCAATATTTGCGTAGCTGAGCCAAAAATTGCATATCAGTGAACAGGTACATTCCAGTGGTGTACACAGGATTTTTTCACAGGGATTAAAATTTCGAAGAGGCCTGGTTGGGCCATTGTCCAATTAGGGCGAGAAATTTTGAAAAATTAACCTTTAAGAAAGCATTTAGAAGCCGTTCTGGAGAGTAAAATAAACGGAAATTAACAGTTTTAGTCCGTACATGATCTACTGTATTACAGTGTTCCTTGTTTTCGGCGGATTTTTTTTTCGTACTCCACCGGAAAGTGGTGTACCAGACCCACACCCCTTGGTACAGTACTAATACATTGTACAGGGTGTGCCAAAAAACAACCCTGCAAATTTTTCGCTTTAGCAATCGCAAATCTCAACCGATTTGAATGAATCCTTTTTTAAATGAAAGATAAATAAATCCTTAAAAGACTGCTGAAATTTTCATTAATGTACTCTGCTTAGTTCCTGAGATATTGGCTCTCAAATTCAAAACAGTGATTTTGGCAGTGAACAAGAGGGATTTTTTTATTATTCTGCACTTCATAATAAAACGGATTCCTGCTACTGCTAAGGGCTCTTGGAGGCTTTACAGGTGACACAGAAACTCGGTTTACTTCAACACTAAAGTATAATTAGCCCTAGCAGTAGGAATCTGCTGTATTATGAAATTGGAACGGAATCGCTCTTGTTCTTTGCCAAAATCTGTTTCGATTTAGAAGGCAAATATCTCAAGAACTAAACTGTGAATCTCAATAAAAATTGCCCCAATCTTTGAAGAATTTATCAGTCTTTCATTCAAAAAAGGAGTCATTCAAATCGGTTCAGATTCATGGTTGCAAAAGTAAAAAATCTGCCGGGATGTTCTTTATCACTCTGTTCTTTGTTCATTGCCAAAATCTCTGTTTTGACTTTGAGGACAAATATCTCAGGAACTAAGCAGGCTATCTTAATAAACGGTGCATCAATCTTTCAAGAATTTATTTATCTTTCATTTAAAAAAGGATTCATTCGAATCGGTTGAGATTTGCGTTGCTTTGCTACAGCAAAAACTCTGCTGGGTTGTTTTTTTTGGCACACCCTGTATATTCTGTATCACTAAAATGACAAATTTCAAATGAATCACAAACGTTTATCTTCCGTAACAACAGAGAAATTTCATTAATTACTAAGACAGCATAAGACATTCTTAACCTTTTGTTTATTAACGCAAAAACGGCTTTCTATGCCTAATCATCGGTCAATCTTATCGATTTTTTCAGGTCAGTTTTTCAGTTCAACAGCGATTTTTTCGGTCCTAATTAGTATTGTGTATTGGGGCATAAAAAACCCAATACCCAATACCAATACCTTGAAAATACCCCCAATACACCCAATACCAGTTCGCACTCTAATTACAATCGGCCATTGATGTCTCACCGACGCGGTACTGTACATGACTTACATGTAACAGGAGATCCGCCGAAAAGGATTTTGGTGGGTGGGGTCAGGAACAAAAGTCTACTTCAGGTGGGTGGGTGGGGTCGTTTGGGGGGTCGAGCCCAAGTTGGGGGGTGGGCAAACCTCCACGGACCTCCCGCGGCCCATGTATGGTTCTAAGGGGTCGCTGATGTTCGAACAGGCACCGTGGTGTTCAATTAACATATATTTTAACATATTTGGGTACCAGCAGTTTCCTAAGTGACTCTCAGAAAATTGATGTTTGCTGTGCAAGTAGAGCGCAGAGGGTTGCAGGTGCTGTTCGAAGTGTCCAAGTGCTGCAAGGCGTTGTCCATGAAGCTGGGCGGAAAGAATTATTTCTGTGGCGACAGGTTGGTTCTGTTTGACCGAGTGCTGTTTTGAGTGGAGCATTTCAGTCCGACGGAGCTGGATGCGCTGGTCTTCGGCCACTTGTACACAATTCTTACCACCGAGTTGCCCGACGTCGATCTGGCCAATGTGGTTAAGCATCACGCTAATCTGGTCGAGTTTTGTAAACGTGTTGACAAAGCCTACTTCGTGAGAAAACTGATGATTTAGTTGTCTAGACTGTTTAGGCAGTCGTGTCTGTAATTAGTTCTTTGTCCAAAAATATACTAGCCTTACCCTATTGCTTGTACATTCACGGTCAATTTCGCAAGAGAATGAGTTTATGCAGCTGCAAATCTCAGCGGTTTGGTCTGCGTTGTAGACACGGACGTTCTGTGGTTGTTCCGAGAGAAAAGTTTGATTTTGTTGCTTGGAGATGCATGTATGCAAAACTATGGTGCAATGGGGTGGGGCTGTTTCTTGCTAGGTGTGTTGGTAGGAGCTGTTGGTGTGTGGTTGTTGTTCGTTCTCGTCACTCTCGTGCTTTTCTATCGCAGTCGCAGCACCATGGTCAATTCGATAGAGGCTAGCCAACAGTCAAAATCGGTCGCTGAGCTACGTCCGATGGCGGGACGGGACCCTCCCCAACCACTGCAGTTAAAGTCCGAGCAAAGCAGCGGTAACTTGCACCGACTCAAAATCGTCCTACGTCGTTCTGCCTTCATTTCAGAAAGAGAGAGTTGTGATGATGAAACCGACTCGTGGGAGGAAGAGCCACCTATTTTCGCGGTGAATGCAGACTCTGCTCGTACATACAATTGAATGACACTTATTGTGGTTGTGTGACAGACACTATTACTGAGTTTCGGCTGGTCTCTTAGTAGCTCCTGATTTATTGTTTTGGAGCTAATACGCTTTTGTTTAGTGAGTGCGTAATAAAAGAAACCTGTTGTTAAGTAAGGGCCGTGCAAAAATGACGTAATCGATTTTTCGCCATTTTTCGACCCCCCTCCCCCTTGTAATCGGTTGTCATCATTTTCCAACCCCCCCCCGAATTTGCAAAAATTCCTGCATTAAAATGAGCAAATTTTAGGACAATGCAGGGTGCCCCAAAAAAATGACAACATTTCTTTTTGCTGCCATTTTCGCAAATTTTGGGCAAATTGTCTGAAATTTGAAACATAAGTGCCAAAAAAGTGGGAATTTTATGTGTTAAAGTTTGGTGCATCACGAGTGACCCAATCCTGAGAAATTCAACAATATATAAAATTGAGAAATTTCAATTAAATGTAGAAACAGCATCAAAAACGGAAACTTTTCTTTTTGTTGTATCTTCTTTAATTTTTGTCGGAATTGGATGAAGTTTTGAATATATGCGCAGATATTTTTAGGTCAAAAGTTCTGGCAAGAATACTATCCAGATGACCTCCGTTTGAGTTAATACACTGCTGCAACCGTTTCCCATAAGCATCATAAACATTTCTTAGCATGTTTGGGGTGACAGACTGAATTATGCTTACAGGAGCTTCATTACAGCTAAGGGGCGCGAAAATCAATGTTGTCGTTGTATTGTGATCGGGATTTTTTATGTCAAGAGCTGGGCTGGGTTCATGCGCCAACTTTTGATCTACAAATCAACCCGTTATTCTGCGCATATATTCAGAATTTCATCCAATTCCGACCAAAATTAAAGAAGATACAGCAAAAAGAAAAGTTTCCATTTTTGATGCTGTTTCTACATTTAATTGAAATTTCTCAATTTTATATATTGTTGAATTTCTCAGGACTGGGTCAATCAATCCTGATGCACCAAATTTTAACATATAAAATTCCCACCTTTTTAGCACTTATGTTTCAAATTTCAGACTATTTGGTCAAAAATTGCGCAAATGGCAGCAAAAAGAAATGTTGTCATTTTTTGGGACACCCTGTAGTTCATATATTCTTCTAGTTATTCTTCTAAATTCTTCTAGATTTTCCCGTATTTAGAAACAGCTTGTTTTTATGAAGATTTTTCATTATTTTTAAGAAAATCAAAGAAAAATTCGAAAATCTACCTATTTATCACAATTCAGTGAAAAACCCATCTACACAGTTATGAACTAAATGTATTGAAAATAGCAAGGTATCCAAGTAAGGTAAGTGTAGTGTAGTGTATAGGTACACCTATTTTGGTAGAGGTAGAAAGAAAAAACCTGTCAAAAATAAGACAAAAGAAAAAATTTTTTACTAAAGGTGTCTAAATAGCGCCCTGCGCATGGTGCCTCTTTTCACGGCCTGGCCTGGAATATCAAATTTCGAGTCCGCCCGGATGACATTTTGCGCCGGACGGCCTGGCCCGTTTCGGGAAAGCCAAAATCGCCGAAAAATCTTGCAAAGTCACTTGTGCGAGAACTACGTACAGTACAGTACGTACAAAAGAAACTTTTATAATGACATAACAAACCAAACATAAAACAGATTTAAAGTAAAACTTGTTTTGGCTAAAGTAGAGCGTAGATTTAAAAAATAACTCAGTCCATCCCGGGCAGACTCCAACCGGAACAACCCAGCCAAAATTTTGTGCCGGGCGGCCTGTGCAGGGCTCTAATGATGACCAGAATGCGTTATAAATGCGTTTTTGAACGTTAATTTTTCAAAATTTTCTCGCCCTTATTGGTCAGAATCCCAACCAGGCCTCCTCATACTACTAAAACTGTTGAATTTAAGCTAAGAATGCCTTTCAAATGCGTTTTTGAAGGCTAATTTCTCAAAATTACCCCATGAGACAAAAGTGACATCATCATTGGCCGAACCCCCCTCCCCCCTTGTCATCGATGGTCATCATTTGGCAAACCTCCCTCCCCCCTAACCGATGACGTCATTTTTGCACAGCCGCTAAGGGGAATTGCACAACTCTCGGCTATCGCACAAACCGCACTTGTACTCGATGGTATGCGGCAGTTATGTTTGTTTACGTTATCACGCTCTGGATATCTAAAAATACAGGAAGCTCAGAACCTGGCATTAATTTTGGCGCCTCGCTACTGGCTGCCGCTGTTACTACATACACGGACTGTATTTCTGTCAGGAAAATATGTTTCACGTGTTCAACTCAATTTTGGCTGCAAGTGCACTTGTTGGACTGGCACTTGCCCAGCCCAATCCCGCAATTCCTGAACAGGTTCATCTCAATTTCGACGGTAAAATCTTTCTATGGTGTTGACCAGAAAGATCGTCTGGATATTTTTGAAATTTTTCGAAATACCTACATTACCGCTTAAAGTCAATTTTGTATCAAATTAAATATTATTATTGTTTGTATAAAAGAGTATCTAGCTTGTTCAGGCCTATTCTGGCCTGCTAGCTTTTCGAGTTCAGAGTTTTGCTCTTCTCGAATGAAGAATTCCAGAACCAGTAAGTACGTTCGGTACAGTAATACCGTCGTAAAATTTTTAACATAGATCACGCACTCTTCAACCGATCTTTACCAAATTTTGTAGATTAACCAAACCAAGCCTTGCGGTATCTGAACTATATATAATTGCTGACAAATACAACTTGTTAATGCAACTGCGTTCCTTTCTGACGGATTGACGTTTAGTTCCAATCTGACGGAATAGCAAACAAATAACCGAATCAGGTTTTAGATAAGTTGAATGTTGTTGTCACTTGGAGTACATTTGCGCCGCGTCAAAGTGTCGTACAGTACGGTGTCACGGCCAATGCACTAAACATCGAGGCAAAGGGATCGAGTTCAAAATTTGTAGATCCGCAGTACGGTTTTCACACACAATACATACACCGTGTCTCCTTGAAGGACCTCGTACCACAGACAAAATACTGTAACTTTCCATGTTTACTTTCCTTGTTATGTGCTTGAATCAGTGTTAAAGATTACCGCTGTGGTGACGGTACAAACTGGAGTAAAACATTTCATTTTCATACTGTTTCGATCAACAATGACTGGTCTCCTCGATTCGGAATCTATGGTGATTTTGGCTACGAAAACGCACAGTCGCTGCCTCGTCTAAGTGTTGAGTCACAGAGTGGGCACTTTGACGCCATCCTGCACGTCGGAGACATGGGTTACGATATGATTGAGGTACCTTCTCTGAAGCACAGTTTGCTTTGCTTGTATCATATCAGAGTTTTCGTTCAGTTCTGAATTTAAGCCTCAACGTGAATTTAAGCCTGCGATAAAATAGTTTTGGTCTGGCATCCCGAAGAACTGGGAATTCCCGGTGTTTTCACTCCGGTTTCTAATCCCGGATCACACATTTGATACCGGGAATACCGGGAAATATATTTTATGGCAGTACCGACAGTTTTTCAGATACTATGTATTTCAGTGAAATGTACTGTATACCCAACTTTCTTTTGCTGGTACTAGCGGCACGCTAATACTTTGAATTAGTTTTCAAATGACTGCTACTTTGAACGAACAGCCATGTTTTGCAGTTTTTACTTTTGTTCCAAATATTTTATATTTAGTTTAGGCCGTAAACCTTACATGTATGTTCTAAGCTTCCAACTTTGTAAAGGCCTTCAATTGAGCAAAGCCGCTCATTGATTGGCTATTCTTACACAACTCTTTTGGTCCAATTGACATCGAGCTGCCTGGTGCCTGCCAAACCGACTACTAACCCATTCAACATAAATCTGATCTCACAATGCGTTTTATCGATTTGTTCAAAGTAACCAGTTCTGAAATGTTTTATGCTGTTTATCTAGTTTTATCGTAGTGCACAAGCTTAAGTTTTGTTACCCGGCTAGTTTTTATTGATTTCTATTTTCTCTGCTATTTACTGTGCTTGCATGGTGTAGGCTATATACGAAAATAAACTACTGTACTGTAGGGGTTGGTTTCTCGAGCTTGATTCGTGGGACAGTTTCTGTTGTAATGTAGAGGTTTTTCAGAAAAACTCAACGATCTTTTTGCGGGTTTGTAACCGGCTAATTTTCTTAAGATTAAAGTTTAGTTATTTTCGGTGAAAATTAAGAAAGAAGTGGTCGTGGCCCTTATCCCAAAATTGTCTAATTTTCTAGGTTTTTCAGACAAGGAAATCCAAGTTTCAAAAACAGGCTGTGCAAACCAGCCCTTAACCGAAATCACATAGATCAAACTTTCGTTTCAGGAAAACAGCACATTGGGCGACAAATTCATGCGCCAAATAGAGCCTGTCGCGGCATACACACCTTACATGACCTGTCCAGGAAACCATGAGTATCATTTGTAAGTGAGATCCCCATCTACACACACGGTCCGTCAAAATTAGAACAACCCAGCAGTTTTTACTGAAGCAACACAAAATCTCAACCGATTTGAATAAATTTTTTTGAATGAAAGGTCAATAAATTCGTGAAAGCTAGTGTACATTTTTATTGAGATCCTCTGCACAGTTGCTCAGATATTTGCCCTGAAAGCAGATATTTCGGTCATTAACAAGAGCGTTTTTATTATTACGTCGCACTTTGTAATAAAACAGATTCTTACTGCTGAGAACTAGACAACGATAGGCTCTATGGCGGCTTTATACTTCTGTACTTCTGTCACCCAGTGGCATTGGCGCTTTCTAAATCGCTACCACCAACCAACGGCGCAATGTAGACTGAGGCAGACTGGGAAATGCCACTGACGGCCAAAATCACTTTTTGACTTTGATGTCAGTAAGTAAGCAGAGTTAACTCAATGCAAATTTCAGCAATATTTCCAGAATTTCTATCCATCACATTCAAAGGAGGTTTACTCAAATCAGTTGAGATTTACGGTTTCTTCAGTAAAAATTCTGCTGGGCTGTTTTTTGACCGACCGTGTGCAATGTGCTCTTATTGGTTCAGCTTTAATTTTAAGTGTGTTTGCAGTAATTTTTCCAACTATCGCAATCGGTTCTCAATGCCAAACCAAGAGAGCATGTTCTACAGCTTTGATGTGGGACCTGCGCACATAATATCATTTAGTACGGAATTCTACTACTACGTGTGGTTTGGCATCGATCAAATCATGAACCAGTACCACTGGCTAAAATCTGATTTGCAGGTCAAATATACGTTTCGTTAAATAACGTAAACTGTTGTTTTTTACTACGTATATTTAGAAAGCAAATCAACCAAAAAATCGAGCTGAAAGACCTTGGATCATTACCATGGGACACCGGCCTATGTACTGTAGCAACAGAGACTGGGATGATTGTACTTTCTACAACAGAGATCTGGTACTTGGTTTGGTTTAAGACACTCCGTACTGTACAGTAGCTTTGCGTTTATTACAATGAACATACGCAACACAGCCACACATTCTCCAACGGGACGGAGGGGGACGAACTCCAACTGTGTTGTGTCAAACTTTGCGCATTACGTAGCAAAATACTAGTACCAGATACAGACAATAAATAGTGCTATGTAATATATAGGTGACTGCTTTTCCCTATCATGTTTATCTGTAGAGTTTGCAATTATTAGTTTATTTAGTAGTACCAGAAATTAGGTCTAAATCACACTCAAATTTTGTGAAAAAATTCGTACCATGCATACTCGAAGTCCTTTGGACAGGGATATATACATACATATTTTCATTTTCGGTAGTGCTTTAGCATGTCAGAGGTGGTCCAGTCGGAGCCTAAATTAGAGAGGGCAACCATGTACAATACATAGGTCTTTCGTTCACCTAACCCACATCTCACAGGCGTACTTATCGAAAACCAGCGCCATACATACTGTGTTGCCATAGGTTCGGAAAGGACTTCCTTTACTGCAGTGGTACGGGCTGGAGAAGCTGTTTTACGATTACGGAGTCGATTTAGAGATATACGCCCACGAACACTCGTTTGAACGGCTCTGGCCTCTTATGGATAAGAAAGTTAGTACGTAAAGGACTTGGCGTTATCTGCATGCATACCGAATACTTCGTTTCAGGTGTATAACGGTAGTTACCAACATCCATATACAAATCCCGGCGCTCCAGTCCATGTTATTACAGGCTCTGCGGTAGTTAACAACTCTTTAACGTAGGGGGGTCCAGACGAACTCTACAAACGGTGTCATGTCATGCCATATTTGGTCTGGGCAGTGAAAAGTTAAAAGTTAAAATTTTTCAGTTTTTTTGTTTCAAATGCAACCAAGAAGTAAACCAGAGAATTTAGTTGTGATTCTATAAAGTCGTATTTCATTCACGTGGCGAAAAATGTCAGTCGGCCGACATATTTAAAGTATGAACGCGCCAACACGCCGCAGAGACATGTTCCGCCGCAGACAAAACTCATCAAAAACGTTCTTCAATAAATTGAACAACTTACGTGTCGGCGGCCTTTTTTGTTGAATATTCAGTAGTCGGCTCGACAGAAATGTAGGCAACCGACATTCTTCGACACGAGGATGAATACGCCTTTAAGGCGTGAAATTAAGTGTTATTTATTTTTATTTAATTTTATTTGCATTTAAAAATGTGCAGTCACTACAATGTACATTCACTTAGGCCGGAGGTCATACATGTAGCTGGGTTTTCGACTGGGGTTTTCCAGATCCCAAACAGGGTTTCAGCACTATTTCCAAAGGGGACTTCAGCGACCTTTTTGGGCTCAAAACAGGGTTTTGAGGACTAAAAATCGGGTTAAAAATCCTGTCAGAAGTGCAAAAATGCTCTTTAAAACCCTATTTATTGTTTTAAAACGTGCAGAAAATCCTATTTTTTATTAAAAACGTGCAAAAAAACTGTTTTGCTTTAAAACGCGCAAAAAAGCTCTATATTTTGTTCGACATAATACAGCTAAAATGCATTTCTGGAACCCTATTTAGAAATTTTGAAACCCAAATTAGGGCTCTGAAACCCTGAGGGTTTCTGAGACCCAAATTAGGGTTCCAGAACCCTATTTAGGGCTTCAGAAACCCAAATTAGAGTTTCAGAGACCCAAATTAGGGTTCCGGAACCCTATTTACGGTTTCAGAAACCCAAATTTGGGTTCCGGAACCCTATTTAGGGTTTAACCCCTCAAAGCCCCCCAACTAACAAAACCTGAGATGGTCGAAAAATTTTGTTTCACATCAGTGCTCAGGACAGTGATAATGATAAAATTTTTAAAGTCAGGCATGGTTTATTTGTCCAGTCTTTATCCATATTTTGTCTGTAAATGCAGAGGTTTTGGATCTGTTAGGCATTTATACAAAATGGTTCATATGCACTTTAGCACGACAAGAAGTGAAAGAATTCTCCGATAACACTTTTAGGCATTTTGTAAAGGCTAGCTTGAATAATACTATGTTGCATAATACTATGTTGAAAAAGAAAGATATCTCTACTGTAATCTGGGATAAATACTTGCGTTTCTTTGAATTCTTCAATAATCAAGGAAATAATTATAGCTACTATTTCTACATCCCAAGTATTGAGGTAAACTGCTCAATGTACGTACATAACACATTCAGGTAACATAGATAGATCCTAGCACAGCTACTGTGTGCATTGTTTACTAACCCATATCAACTAATCAATCTGAAAGTAGGAAAAGTTTTTATCCATATTAACGAATTACTATCCCATGTAACGCGCTACCCCAGCTTGAAATTGAGACCAGCACGGGCCGGGCTGGATAGTAGGTTTGAGCCAAGCCTGTCATTGTTTGGCAACTTTAAAACATAGACAGTCAGAAAACGCGAGTTTAGTGCTTAATAGTCTATGGTAGGCTTTTGACCGTAATACATAGTTGTTTTCTGCGATTTTTCGCGATACTTTGGCTTACCCGGTCGCGGTCTGGGCTGAGCTGCCAAAAAGTCGGCCGTGCAGGTGTCTAGTTGCGACGGCCAAGTTCAAACCTACTATCTACCCCAGAAAAGTGCAGAACCCCGACCAGTTATTCATAACTTTTGAAGCCGATTTTTTCAAACAGGGTTTAAGGCGTTTTGCCCCAAAAAGGTCGATAAAACCCATATTTGGTCCGCTTAAACTCTACTTGGAACTTGGCCGACATAAAAACTCATGCTGACTATACTACTGCACTGCTCGGACCAAATCTGACCTTAACTGCTATATACTGTACCTCTGGGTGGCCCAAATGACACCAGAGATGGTCAGAAAATTCAATTCGTGTTGGGCATTATTTTGTTACTGTAATAATGACAAAAGCATAAGTTTGAAGGGTTGTCGCGAGGGCGAAACCAAGTTCATGAAGGAATTGCCCCCTTGGAGCGCTTTTCACTCGATGGACTATGGATACTCCAGAATGACAGTGCACAACGCCACACATCTGACGTTTGAACAAGTTTCCGACGATAAAGTAGCATATATGCAATGCGCTTGTTCCATCAGTCTGTCACTAATAGGTCAGACTTTTAGGCGGGTCAGGTAATCGATCGATTCACGCTGATCAAGGACAAACACGGACCCTATCAGCTGAGTCAGCAATAGTTGAGTCGGCGCGCCCACCTCTGCGCTTTCCTCCGCTACCAACTGATTACGTTGCACAGAGTATCAATAAAATTTACACAGCAGGCCGGTTACCGTATGGGAAAGGCCGATTTTACTGTACCCCTCGTAAATAAAGGTGATGCTTCATAACTAAATATCGTCATCCACTCTCTCTCCTCGTCCTCACCCTTCTTCAGAAGACCAGTGCATCTAGTTCAGAGCTTCGGTTGTCGAGGTGATTAAGGCTTCTTCGTTTTTGTACGAGCCCAGCATTCCACTAATTCTGAATGTCTGTAGGTGTATTTGTTCAATTTAAGCGGCTGTGGTCATTCATTCATACATAATTTTTAACTTCGTGTGGTTTCTCCCGGTGTTGTGTCCTTTTTATCCTGTTTTGTTTAGAGTAAGATTCCTATGTTTGAACAGGTGCCTAAGTTTGAACACTGGAAGGTCCCGGCCACCGTACTCCATTTCTGTAAGCGCTATAACCTTGATTCAAGGTTCGCAGGTGGTGTGGGGTGTTGGCTATTTGCTGCTCTGCTTTTGCGTAACAAAGATCAGTTGTAAGGGAATAGGAGCAGCTGAAACAGTGACTAGTCAAACACCTAGTTTTTTAATTGTCTTGCGCTAAGCTCCCTATAAGTGTTACAGCATAGGCACCCGGCGGGACAATAGGTTTTCATATACGCTCTTTTCATCTGTGGCGTCAGATTTTTTCTGCAACGTACCGCTTCGTCTGTATGAAATTGTACCTAAGGTGCCTAAGTTTGAACACCCCCTATATTTCCATATTTCTTGGCTCAAAGGTGACATATTACGCTAAACTGGTTTGTAAATTTGTTTTAGTGTCTTTCTAGTTCAAATAGTAGTGTAAAGGCGAAATTCTCACGTCAGCTGAAGCACGCAGTCGGCTGAAATCAGCTGAAGAATCGGCTGCCGCCAAGAAACAGAAGCTACATGGTAGAAAGCGTAAATCTGGAGCTAGAGCTGCTACGGTCAGCTCATCTGACGAATCAGATGCTGAGGAGGGTGATAGCAACACGTGTTACTCTTGTAACTGTGAGTGGGATGACACTTCTCTTGCCCAGACCTGGTACTATTGCCACAACAAAGTTCAACAGGGTCCCAAAATCGTCCAGTGCAGGAATTTCACCTGCTCTGATTGCGCTGACAGGCTTTACAAGGAGCAGATCGATGAGGACGACCCGTTTTTCTACGAAGAACACATGAAAGATTAGTCGGGCGCTTAGTGATTGCGTTCTTTCGTTTTGATGCCGCTATCTGCTTATAAAGTGGTTGTTTTTTCGAAAACAACGTTGCAGCGTGTTTGTTAAGCTTTTTTAAACGTAGAAAGTGTTCAAACTTTGAAACCCCGTTTAAACATTGAGCAAGGCATCAAACCGTTTAGTGTTCAAACTTAGGCACCGGGTCCCTAAGTTTGAACACTTACCGAGTTTTAAAAAAACATTTGTTCCTCCTCTCCCGATCATGCGATCTTAACCAAACCTTCAGTGCCTCTTCCAGTGATCATGTAGTTTTGTTTCCATAAGCAAAAAGCCAATCGCCCAATGCCTTGGTTTTTAACAACCGCTTATTTCGTTAACCCGTTCAAACTTAGGAATCTTACTCTACTGACTTGGACGGAGGAGTCCAGTTCTCTTCTCCAGCTTTCGAGCTCAAACCACATTTTTCACCTATTATTTCTGCCGACCATTTCCTGCGTCGTTTGTTTGATTGATTGTGGTGTCGTATGGGACTTAACTACTAGCAAGAGGAGTTGGCATATTTATCTTCATACTGAAAGGACTGCGACATGCTAATTAAAGAATTGTAAGTTTTTATTCCATTTTCACCGTGAGATCATATCACCGATTCATTTTGAGATCCACGAAAGTTACGCCCCTCAGCCCCTCCTTTGCCATGTCTGCATAGAGGCTAAAAAAATTGAACTCTTCTTTTTGCCGCAATTTCCGCAAATTTTGACAAAATTGACTCAAACTTGAATCATACGTAGGTGCCAGAATAGGGGAATTCTGTGTGTTAAATTTGTGTGCAGCTGCAGCTAGAAGGTTTGCGGAAATTACAGAGAAAAGAAATGTGTCCATTTTTAAGACACTCTGTAGCATAAATTGATATAGTGCTGCACTAGTGCAAAACGGTTTTCTGGCAATGCACTTTGAATATTACGTAGAGCTTCACAGTTTTTCTGGCTTAATTAACTGAAAGAAAACGAATTCTATGATAAAAATGTATTTAATATCTTTTAGTAAGTGGTAGTCAGCTAGCTGAAACTTCTAATCTTTTTTTGGGTTGATACACTGAGTTTCGCAAAACTTCTTAGGGGTGGGGAAAAAGTATTGCATTTATTAGTTTTTAAGTAGCCATCGACCAGAACCAAAGTTTCAACCGGAACCGGACCAGAACGGGAGCTTTTTCAAGTTAGATTAAAAACTTTGAAATTGCTCTAAGCAAAGCATCGAAATATTCACACCGTATAAGTTGGGACGAGGTTTAAGTGGCATAAAATATTACTATTTTAGCCACACTAGGAGTGTTTATGTACCCGTTTGCCCCAAAACGTTGCTTGTTGCTAATTAATTAACTTGGTGCAAAAATATACAGGGTTCGTCAAAAAACAACCCAGCAGATTTTTCGCTGTAGCAACCGTAAAACTGAATCAATTTTCGTAAATATTTTTTGAATGAAAGATAATTAAATTCTTGAAAGATTGGTGAAATTTTCCTTCAGATATCCTGAGATTTGCCCTTCAAGTCAAAACAGTAGTTTTGGCGATGAACAAGAGGGTTTCAAACCAACTCAGTAGATTGTTTGACGTAGCAACCGCAAATCTTAACCGATTTGAATGAATCCTTTTTTCAACGAAAGATAGATGAGTTCTTGAAATTGATGAAATTTTTATTAAAGTGCACTGCTTGTTCCTGAGACATTTGCCATCAAATCAAATAACAGTGATTTTGACAGTGAACAAGAGGGATTCCGTTACATTTCACAATAAAACTTCCCTCCCCTCCCCCTTCGGCGGATGACCTGTTATGTAGTGTGGTGCCTAAAAGGTGGTGTGTTTCAGCCGTGTTGTGTTGCCGCTGACAGTGGATGAGGTGAGTGAGAGTAGAGATGGATGGGCAGTGAGTAGTGGATTTTATTTCAGTACCAGGTCGGCCAGCTGTGGTCTGTGGCAGAGGCCAGTCGAAACGAGACTGGCGGCGGAGAGGGAGTGGAAGTGTTGCGCAATGAACCCTACAACGACGTGCCACTTCTGAATGGAAAGTATTCCTCCGGACAGTACACACACAAAATCTATCATCTAGCATCGTGAGTTTTTATGTAGTCTCCATACAATACCTAATAAACCCAATACCAATACCTGAGACTGAGACACCCCAATACCCAATATTTGCATAGCTGAGCCAAATATTGCATTTCAATGAACAGGTACATTCCAGTGATGCAGACAGGATCTTTTGCACTGGGACTAAAGAGTCCAGGACGAGAAAATTTTGAAAAACATCCTTTGAGAAAGTTTAAAAGCAATTCTGAGCGTAAAATTAGCAGAAATTAACAGGCTTAGTACTCATTAATGCGTAGTTCAATCGCGTTACTTATTTTCGACGAATTCTTTTCCTATCTCGGCCAGTAAGGATTGGGTGTACAAACATACATGGGCCGGAAAAATCCGGGTGTGGAGATCTCGCGGGGTCCCGGAA